>CM070511.1:7580022-7680022 GCA_036346375.1 Guadua angustifolia | reverse complement strand
CAAATCTCCTCTATGAACCCGTAGTAGTTGGTCTTTTTACTGCCTGTGTTGTCGTAGGTATCTATACTGACACCGCTATTTTGGTAAGTGCTTTTGCTATCGTGAGCACTCGTATAAATTGTATATCCATTTTTGTCGTATCCTTGCCATGTCACGATTGTATCTGAAGGCCCTTTTGCACTACAAGAAAAGTGATTATCTGTGACGAAAACGTCGTGACGTTTTCAACTTTTGTCATAGAAAATCTATTTTCTGTGACGACTTGTTTATGTTCGTCATTAATTGTATCAGGCGCCGTCGCCCCCATGTACTTTTGTGACGAAACATAAAATTTTGTCATGAAACCAAAATACAAATCGTCATAGAAAATGAATGGTTGTTTGTCAGCTGATTAGGGTTCAGGTCTGGATTGGTTGGTAGATGCATGTGATGTAGTGCAAGGCTTTATTGGAATCCTTCTATACGATTAGTGGCTTCCACATTCACTACTACAAAATATCACATAGGTAACACTCTATTTGTGGTGGTTTTCTGGAACCGTCACAAATAGCATTATCAGTAGCGGTTTTTCTTTGGAACCACCACAAATAGTACATCAGTGTTAGTTTTAGCTAAAAACCGCCAGTGATAATACGAGTATCTATGGTGGTTTTAGCCACTGCCATTGACAGATACTCGCATTATCAGTGGTGGTTTTGGGCTAAAACCATCACTGATAATATTATTTGTGGCGATTTTAATTTGAAACTAGTAGAAATAATAAAAAAATAGAAAATTTTAAATATTGCTAATTACCTCTCATGGCGTCTAATTTGAAAGAATTGAAATTAAATAATATTGCATTTGAAATAATTGGAACTAATATTCTATATGCAATAATTGAAAAGAACGATCGAAACAGATTCAAAACTTCAGAGGCCGTTTTGAGGCTCTAAACGATATTTTTTTGGAATTCCGTCGCCGCGCACGCACTTGCACAAACTAGCAGGATCTGACCATCTGATTTTGGCACACTTATGAAATTTGGGTGCTACTTTTCGTTATCTTTCAAACGAGCCAAAGAACACCCGATCGGAGTTACGAGTCAAAAGTTATGGCCATTTTAACAAACGTGCTCGAATTACGATTTCCTCATTTTTCTAACTTTTTTTTAATTTTGTTATTTTTTAAATTTTTAACATTAAACGATTGGTCTCACCTGCTCAGACCTATACCAACATAGCACGGCCCAGTCCGCAAGTCACATAAGCCATCACTCAATTATTTACTTAACAATTTATTTGTTTGATTAATCACCTATTGATTTATTCATTTTCCTTTTTTTCCTAACCTAACCCCTTTTTTTCCTCTCTCTCTATCTCTCCCTCTTATCCCCATTCGGCCGCCACTACTGACCTCCCTCTCTCTCATGCGCCTCCTCTCCTTCCCCTCTCCAAGCGCCGCTGCCCCTCTTGCGATCTCCACCGCGGGCTTCTTCTCTTTCCTCTACCTTCCACCCTCGCCGATGCACTGTGCGTCACCCCCGCACAAGCCGCCGCCGGATCCAACGACCTCGAGGTGCCCACACACCGGATTCACCCAATCCGAAGCCTCCCCGCCTCCCCTGCGCCACCATCGGCTACGACAATGGTCGCCGACCCGGCCTTGCCTCCTCCTCGCCGGATCTGGCGTTTCCCCCATGTGGTGAGCTCCCCTCCTGACTCCCCTCTCTCCCTCCCTAACTTTATACTCTGATTACTCAGAACTGGCTGCCATCTCAATTAGCTCCGCCGCCGGACCTGGCAAGAGGTGGGGAATCCGAACCCACAGAGCCGCAGGCGCAAGGCACAAAGGTCGACGAATACTACTACTACCCATCCACGGCACCAACCAATCCCGCAAGCTAAGTGCCCTTGTTCCCCTTTGAACCGATTATTGATTTAGTTCTCTTGAGTTTGATTACCAAGTGATAAAGTGATGGAAGAGAATGATCCGAAATATAATTATTGTGATTTATCAATACTGACCACATTATTGCTAGAGGTTTTATTTTTCACGATTATCCTATATTTCGATTTCGATCTTGGTATGGATCCGATGTGCATGAATATAATCGTATTTGCATACGATCCTTGGCATCTTGGTTAATTAGGTAAAGTGGATGGTGCTCATTTAGTTATTCCTCTTGCTAAATTTTCAAGAGTTGATCTTTTAAGATCCTAAATGAGTATGCATATATTTTGTATGAATGCTCGATGGTATTTTACTTTGAGGCTTAGCACTATTACATTTAAGGAGAACAATTTGTAGCCGAGATGCGATTTGTAAGAACCATGATATATCGATTTTTGTGTGATATTCAAATTGATTGAGTATCATTCCATACTTATCAAGATATCATTATGTTTTGATCCATCATGCCCGACTTAAATTATGTACTATCCTAATTTGGGCCTGAAGCTTGGCACTTATAGATGCATGCATGCTTGGCTGGGGAAAATGGTTAAATGCTAAGGAGGGAACTTGGCAACATTTATCTCATTGAACTAGAGAATGATGCATGTTAATATTGGTCCTTGATTGCCTGGAAGCAATAGAACTTAAGTTGTAATGTACTGTTGGTTGAAAAAGGCTATTTGCAAAGCTATAGTCTATGCTCTTATATGATTCAAGTTCTAGGAATTTCATTTATGTATATTTAATATCATCTTGAATTTCTAGATTAGCAAGTAGTACTTGAATTTGGGTTCTGCACATTCTTATTGTAAGGCATAAGGAGATTCGTAGGGTATATATATTTTTGGCACTGAAGTAATATTTGATGCTTGCTGTTTTATGGTGGGGGGAGTAAAAAAATGCTATATGCTTTGCCACCCTTACTGCTGAATGCACATTACTTCATTCCTTGAGTCAGAGTTTCAGAACTTATGTGTAGATTGGGAAGTGCTGACTCTTGAGCTCAAATTGACATGTGTGTATGCTCTTTTATTACTGATTCTTTTGTCTATATGGATGGAATACCCAGAAATTTAATTAAGTTGTTTAAGTACATATACAACTCTAATTTTGATATGTGATTTATAACCTGATTGAGTAGCATTTTTTCTTTGAATGGAAAAATAAAGATGCATCAACTAATGAGATTGCACCTTGTGGCTGCAGAGGAGCTGGAATGGAGAGCAACAGAAGAAAAGGACAAGTAGCTGAGCTTTATTTCCTTTTCTTTGCTGCCTGCTTCTTGTCTTTAACTGAAAAGAGCCAAGATAAAAGAGATGCTGATAGAAAAGGTGAGTTGGTACATTCTATGGGAGTAGTGAAACAGGGTAGGTTGTCATATAAATGTGGCTAATTGGTTTTTGTATGGCAGCCTCAAAACCAACTGTCGATGAAACCAGGGATGCTATGAAAAAGCTGTGGGCTAGGCAATGTGGTGGCAGGCATGCAGCCCCCCTGCTGCCATTTGGCTCTGAGGAGTGGGCAAGGCATGGGCAAAAGAAGTATGGCAGCTGGCTGGTAACTTGAGGGCTAAGGAAGAGTGCGAAGTAGTTTATTTTTTTTGTTAGTCTTAAGAATAAGTTGAATGTTGGCTAAGAGCTGGACTTAAGGAATGTTCCTAAATGGTTTGGATGGCAGATTAGGAGTCTATTTCTTTTGCAAATTTTTGAGAATTTGTTTGTGTTGTATGAGATCTGAGGATAGAGATTTTTGAGAGGTTTGAGGTTATGCAGATCTTGATGTTTTGTCAGTTTGTATTAAAGTTTATGATTTGATTCCCACCTTTTATAAATATTAGATGTAATTGAATGGATTTGATTACTCTATAATTTAAATGGGTTGTTGATCTGTGCGAATGTGAAATCTGTTTTAATTGAGATGTGCGAGTGTTCAATGACGAAAATGCATATCTACGTGTCAATAATCTGTGATGAACAATTTCGTCATAAATAAAATGGTCAACGCTCATTTTTGGCCGACCGGAGTGTTTTTTAATGACGAATTTAAAATTTTTTATGACGTTTTTTGTACAATTAATGACGGTTATATTCGTCAAAGAAGTGACCTCTTTGCTGACGAAAATGTAATTCGTTATAAAAAAGTTGATTTTTTATGACGAAAATAAGCAATTCGTCATTGAAAACTTTCTATGACGCACTTTCTATGACAAATTGAATTTCGTCATAAATTCGTCATAAAAAACCTACAATGACGATTTCGGGACTAATGATGACGAGTTTGGACCATCATTAAAAATCACTTTTCTTGTAGTGTTGCCAACCACCTCAACGTAACACTTGTTTCTTCACCAGACATGTGCTCCTTGAACCAATGATTAAACAAATGATTGTGTTCTTTTGTAATTCAAACCTCTGACTGTCTACGGTTTCCCTCCGTAGCTTATCCTTGTGTATGCCCATATACAGGTATACCTCAACCGACTGTTGCAAGACTGTGAAATGGGCCTGTTCGAACAAACATGATCATAAGAATTTGTAGATTTCTTTCCTGTTACACCTTTCCTAGCTAGCCTGCCCTCGTGGCAAGATACAGGCACTCCTACCGGTTCGACCTCGTCTATGTAATCGACACAGAACTCAATAACCTCCTTAGTTGCATAACCTTCTACAATGGAGTCTTGCAGCCGAGATCGATTACGTACATATTTTTTTAGAATACCTATATACCTTTCAAACGGGTACATCTGATGTAGGAATACGGGGCCGCAAATATTTATCTCATTCACAAAGTGAACAATGAGATGAACCATGATATCGAAAAATAATGGAGGAAAATACATCTCCAGCTGGCATAGAATCTAGACCATATCAGACTGCAGTTCAAAAAATCCAATAGAATTGATGATCTTCTGTGAAATCACGTTAAAAAAGAAACACAACCTCATAATTGCCTCTCGTACCTTGTCAGGTAAAATGCCTCTAATTGCAATAAGTAGCATTTGTATCATCACATGACAATCATGAGACTTCATGCCAGTTAACTTCAAATCTTTCATCGATAACAGTTTCTTGATGTTTGTGGAGTAACCGGACGGAACTTTAACACCATGCAAGCACTTGAAGAAGTTTGTTTTCTCTTTTTTGGACAGAGTGTAGCAAGCTGGGAGAAGGTAAAGTTGGCCTTTCCCGATGCCTTGAGGTTGTAGCTCAGCTCTGATTTTCATATCTTCTAGGTTCCTTCGTGCCTTGAGTCCATCCTTTGTTTTACTAGGAATATTCAGTAAAAGACCAAGTACGCTGTCACATACATTCTTTTCTATATGCATGACGTCGATGCAGTGTCGAACTTCTATGTCCTTCCAATAGGGCAAGTCCCAAAATATGGATATCTTCTTCCACGTGGTCTTCTCAGTATAGGACCTCGATGTATTATCAGTATTCTCCTTTTCAAGTACAACATTAAGATTCTTAACCATATCATAAACCTCTTCCCCACGAAGAGGCCTTGGAGCTGAACCTTCCTCCTTTGTCCCATCGAATTGTTTCTTCATATTGCGGTACGAATGATTCCTACGAAGGAACCTACGGTGATGCATGTACACTGTTTTCCTCGAGTTGTCGAGCCATACACTAGCGGTTTCATCCAGACACTGGGGGCATGCTTTGGCTCTTTTTATAGTACAATCGGATAGGTTACCTAGGGTAGGTAAATCATTGATGGTGCAGAACAACAATGTATGTAGAGTGAAGTACTCTCGTTTGTACTCGTCCCAGACCTGTACACCTTCGTTCCATAGTGTCATAAGATCTTCCACCAATGGTTGTTGGTATACATCAATATCATTGCCAGGTTGTCTCGGCTTTTGAATAAGCAACGATATTATAATGTACTTTCGTTTCATACACAACCAAGAAGAAAGGTTGTAGATACAGAGAGTCACAGGCCAAGTGCTATGAATGTTGCTCATGTTACCAAAACGATTCATTCCATCCGTACTCAACCCAAACCTTATATTCCTCAGTTCGTTTCTGAAGTTCTCCCTAAAGAGCCTATCGATGGTTCTCCACTAGGCAAAATCAGCAGGGTGTCTCAGTTTTCCATCCCTCTTACGCTCTTCCGAGTGCCATCGCATCAATTTGGCGTGCTTTTTGTTTCCCAATAAACACTTCAAATGAGGTATTACTGGCAAACACCACACCACTTTAGCGGGAGCTCCTTTTTTCACCTCGATGCCTTCACTGTCATCGCCCTTACGCTTGTATCGCGATGCTTTGCACATCGGAGATACATGCCTGTCTGCATAGTCTTTGCAATAGAGTATACAGTCGTTTGAACATGCATGTATTCTTTCTACGTCCAATCCCAAGGGACATACAACCTTCTTAACTAGATACGTAGTTTTAGGCAACACGTTTCCCTCTGGCAGCATGTCTGCTAAGAGATGTAACAACGCCGTGAAATTCTTGTCAGACCAACCATTGCCTACCTTCAATTTTAGTAGTGAAAGCACCGTGTGCAACTTTGTGTATTCCTCCTTGCAACCCAGGAATAAAGGTTTCTCCGAGTCCTCCATCAAACCCTTGAATTGATTAAACTCTCTATGACTAGTGAAGTTCTCTTCTGCATCATGTAACATTTGAGCCAGATTATTGTCATCATCGATGACTAACAGATTCTCATCAGATCCATAATTGATGTCAGCTGCCATATTGCCGACTCCGTCGTCGTCAACGTTATCACATTAAAGTAGAATCTCCTCTTCACCATACCTTGTCCAACTTGTATAGCCAGGTACGAAACCACTCTGAATCAAGTGCAAGTGGTTATGGTCTTTGTCCGAAAACATCTTCTCATTCTTGCAATCAATGCATGGACAATGTATGTACTTCATCTTCTTTTGCAAGCTATTCTCCTCGGCGACTCTTAGAAAAGAAGATACATTATCGATGTATTCTCGGCTGTAATGGTTTGCATTGTACATCTAACTCCAGTCCATCTACAATAATTAATTAATGTAAATAATTATTAATATCCAATAATCTTAATTAAAATATATGCACGCACTCAAACTAAAATTAAATTTATCCTCTAAATGAGCTACATAATAAATTCATCAACTCAAAATGAAAGGCAACTTCATAATCACGAACCTACCATATTAACTAAAATTTAATATTTCTTAATATCCAATAATCTTAAGTAAATAAATTTAATATATACTTCATAAAAATTAGCTAACAATAGCCACTAATTAAAAAAATCTTAATTACTTAATTTTTATATATACTCATATCTACCCAAAATTAAATTTATCCTCCGAATGAGCTACATAATAAACTCATCATTTCAAAATGCAAGCCAATTTCAAGATTACCCGTCTACCATATTAACTAAAATTTAATTTTTTTAATATCCAATAATCTTAAACAAATAAATTTGATATATACTTGATCATAGTTCAACATCTAAAAAAGATAGACAACTTAATCTAATGGACTAAGGTAATAAATTCATCATCTACAAAATGCTAGGTAAATAAAAACAAACTAAATCTAAACCTTGCATCTAAACTTTAATTAAACTAGGTCTAAGCATTAAATTGCAACTACATCACTACAAATGAAGAGAGAAGAACGAATCACATACCTTAGAACAATTACAGGAAGTTGAAGCACAAAAATCTTTGCTAGCCCAAATCTGAAATCAGCTAGTAAGGTTATGTTTTCGGGAGGAAGATGACCATAGCGAAGCCAGGGGTATTTATAGGAATATTATTTGTGGTAATTTTAAATTAAAACCACCACAGATAATAATATTAGTGGCGGTTTTACCAAAAAAACTACCACAAATACTAATATTATCAATGGTGGTTTTTCCCTAAAACCACCACAAATTATCAGTGGCAGTTTCAAAGAAAAACTGCTGCAGATAATGGATTATCTATGGCGGTTCTAGCAAAAAACCACCACAAATAGTCTCGACATTATTTATGACGGTTCCAAAGAAAAACCGCTATAAATAATCAGTTATTTGTGATGGTTCCAAAGAAAAACCGCTACAAATAGTTTTTCGCTATTTTGAACTTTAAAACCATCACAGATATGTGTATTTGTGACGGTTCCAAAAGAACCGCCACAAATAAGGTATCACCTATGTGTTGTTTTGTGTACCCCTCTCTTTAGCTTTTTCCAATGCTATTTATCACTATAGAGTAGAATATAGCACATCATCTAAAGAACAATAAATAATCTAATAAACAGAGATAATATAGTTTTTTTATAGATGTATCGTATCTTAGAATAATACCATATATTATAGCGCTAGAGAATGCCGGCCTCCTAGGGGGGCCACGTGTCGGACCCCCGGCGAGGCCCCTCAAAAATTCGAAAATCACATTTAGGTCCTTTTAGAAAAAATAAAAATCGTGTTTAGGTCCTTTCGATGGTTTTTTAATAAAATAGACCTAAAAAAATATCAAAATTACATTTAGGTCCCTCGTGGTTTACATTTAGGTCCTCCTATGCTTTTTTGTGAATCGGACCAAAAAAAAGTACTTTATGTCCCTCTCCAGTTAAAAAAAATCAGATTCGTCGAACGTTTATAGCAACTCATAGATTCGCCCCCGGTTGTTTTTTAGCGAAACAGATCTTGAAAACATATATTATAGCGCTAGAGAATGCTGGCCTCCCAGGGGGGCCACGTGTCGGCCCCCCGACGAGGCCCCTCGAAAATTCAAAAATCGCATTTAGGTCCTTTCAGAAAAAATGAAAATCGCGTTTAGGTCCTTTCGATGGTTTTATAATAAAATAGACCCGAAAAAATATCAAAATTACGTTTAAGTCCCTCGCGGTTTACATTTAGGTTCTCCTGTGCTTTTTAGCGAATCGGACCAAAAAAAGTACTTTATGTCTCTCTACAGTAAAAAAAAATCAGATTCATCGAAAGTTTATAGCAACTCATAGATTCGCCTCTAGTTGTTTTTTAGCGAAACGGATCCTGAAAAAATATATTATAGCGCTAGAGAATGCCGGCCTCCCAGGGGGGCCACGTGTCGGCCCCCCGGCGAGGCCCCTCGGAAATTCGGAAATCGCATTTAGGTCTTTTCAGAAAAAATGAAAATCGTGTTTAGGTCCTTTTGACGGGTTTTTAATAAAATAGTCCCGAAAAAATATCAAAATTACATTTAGGTCCCTCGCGGTTTACATTTAGGTCCTCCTGGTGCTTTTTAGCGAATCGGACCCCAAAAAAAGTACTTTATGTCCCTCTACAGTAAAAAAAATCAGATTCGTCGAAGGTTTATAGCAACCCATAGATTCACCTCCGGTTGTTTTTTAGCGAAACGGATGCTGAAAAAAAATAGATTACTTTTTCCCATCTACAGTTAAAAAAACACAGATTCGTCACAAATTTATAGCAAACCATGGATTCACCGACGGGTCGTAACTGCGGTTTTAAAAATAAACGTAGATTCATTGAAAGTTTATAGCAGCACATAGATTCACCAACGGGTCCTAGCGGCCTATTTTTTTAAAACAAATATGAAAACCGAAAATACGACCAAATTTACCGAAATACGTAAAAAAATAGCCACGGTTTTCTAGAAAAAGCACAGATTCGTCGAAGGTTTATAATAGTTCATAGATTCGCCGATGGCCCCTAACCACGATTTTCTAAAAAAAACACAGATTCATCGAAGGTTTATAACAGCCTATGAATTCGCCGACGGGTCCTATCGACCCATTTTTAAAAAAATGCGAAAACCAAAAATACGACCGAATTTCTCAAATTTTTCACGTTGTATCGTCATGCACGTCACAGCGTAGCGCGTTATTCTAGCTAAACACGATTTTCTAAAACAAACGCAGAGTCGTCGAAGTTCTATAGCAGCCTATATGTTTGCCAACGGATCCTAACGCAAAAAATAAAAATACAAACAAAATTACATTTATATCCTTCTGCGGTTTTCACCGAAAAACAAAAAACGCTGATTCACCGACGATTTAAAGCGGTTCATAGATTCGTCGACTGGTCCTAGCGACCCTTTTTTTTAAGAAAGCAGGAAGATCGGAATTATGCAAAAAAACGAAAATACATTTGTTTTCTCCCAAAAACAGGAACCGCAGATTTGCGGACCATTTATAACAGTCCGCAGATTCGACGATGGGTCCTAGCGACTTATTTTTTAAAAAACAGACACAATAAACTGGAATTACGAAAAAAATAAAAATATATTTAGGTCCCTCTACGTTTTTCTCTAAAATAACACCGATTCACCGACAGCTCTAACAATCCAAAGATTCGTCGATAGTTTCTAACAACCTATTTTTTTAAAAAAAATAGAAAATCAAAATTATAGGGGAATTATGCAAAAGAAAAACCAAGAATACGTTTAAATTCTTCTGCGTTTTTCTTTAAAAAACATATTCACTAACGGCTCTTAGCAATCCAAAGATTTGCCAACGACTTTTGACAGACCGTTTTTTAAAAAACAAGAAAACCGAGATTACCCACTTTTTTTACAGAAATATCCGTCGAACAAAATTTCACGCGAAACAGCATCGCGACCGGATTTCTTAAATTTCGCACGACACGTAATGCATGCTACAAAATTTCATACGACGCAGCGTAGCGCGTGGCACTGGCTAGTAATATCTATTTAGAAAGGGATGGAGTACTACTCAATAGTTTGCTAAACCATACGTTTGCAGGCATGGTCATTGGTTACTCGCATACTCGTGAGACACATGAGAATATTTAGCGGTCGGTGTGGTGCATGCAATTGCTTATTATTATTATTATTATTATCGACGACCTTTATGATGTACATTAGTGAATGCGCAATTAATCTATACAACGGATTCCACCATGCATTATCTGGCCAGTGCATAGAGAACTTGATGTCAGCATCCAATAATCTGGTACCGCTATCATATCCTGGCTAGCTTGAGATTTACAACACGAAAGAAAATGTTGACATGTGTTCCCTGAGACAGTTCCAACTAACTGTACCTGCCCACTCTTAGGGCATGCACGGTGATATAGACAGTGGCTGTCTATAATACACCTATATATCTATAGACAACACTGAAGACAATCTATACAATAGACTGTCTTTATAGTTGTCTAGTGATCTTTTATATAATTAATAGATTGTCTATACAATGGTATACAAAATATAAAGTTGTCTATAAGACCGTCTGTTAAATAGTAGACATCATCTTTCTCTCTTCTCATTCTCTCTCTTCCACATTATCTAAAATTCTATATAGCATACTTTTATAGACAGCCTATATATACCATTTTATATGCTCTTAGCATCCAAAGAAGCGTATAATTTCCTCCCAAAAGAAAAGAAAAGAAGCATATCATTAGCATCCAAACTCCAAAGAAGGAGAGAGAACCATGCATGCATGAGAGCGTTTGGAAATGATTCCACATAGGATGCCACTGCTCTTAAGCATGTTAGTAACACTCAAACAAACATAGCAAATGCATGCATGGTATCCATCTCAAAGACCAATGCAATAGCCAAATAATATTGGTGTGTACCACACATATAGTGCTACAATGTGACATAATGTGGGAGCTTGGATTAACCTGACATCATGTGCCGTTGCGGTTTAAACTAGAGCATTTCTACAATGCATTAGACTAGTAGTAGAAATTAGATCCAGCTATTGATTTGTTGCCAATAAAAATATTAAATTTTGCAAAGGGTTTGAATGCTGTGTTTTACCTTTTTACCCCTCTCCGGCGTCTACTACTAATATTATGGGTGGTAGTATAACTAGATCTAAACAAATTTCATCTATTGGATTTGAAGGAATAGACGGCTCATATTGATTGTAGTGTACTGTAAAAGTGCTCTTAAACTAAGGGTCTGTTTGGTAGAGCTTCAGATTCCATGAGGACCTGCTCTACTTCCTGCCGTTTCGAATCCACCCCCAAATCTTGAACTTTTACTCTGGAGAGATTTCGAGTGCAGTGTGCTATTCAATTCAAGATTTGGTAGTTGGTTTCTTCATCTAAACACTTCTCTTTTAAATTTGTTTTTTTGGCTGGTTCTATCGGCAGATCAAGTGTAGAACAATCCTCATTTTCATCTTCTAGCCGATTCGTTTTTCTCTCAATCCAGTTGCTTCAAGGCTTTGTTCTTGCTTTCCTGATCATCATTCTTGTTCTTGGCACTGATCTGGTACTTTGCTCAACCCGTGGTTGCTGCAATCCTGTGTGACCCAAGTTGAGACAAAGGATTAATATTATGCCAGAACATTGGTCTTGATAATCTAGAAAGCAAGTTGTGCGAGATTATCTCGATTGCCTGATTAGTGAGCTTTTGCTTACTATTTTGTCGATTCTCTTGATGCTATACTTGGTTAGATTATTTGTAGTCATCTGTAATTTGTGGAGTTATTTACTTGTGATAGGTTGCACATGTTGTTCTTTCGCTGTTCCCAATAGGGATATTTGGGAAGTCATCTTAACAAATTGTGTTTGAATGATAGGAAAACTCGAAGAGGTTGCCCAGAAAAACACAACCCTGATCAATACTATCTGGTTGCTTGTAAACAGCCTAGAACGAATAGCAAGCATATACATAGTACTCTTAACAATTACAATGTATTTTCTTATGATTTTATTGTTTAAATAATCCTGTAAAAATCGTCCTAAGTATTTTATGCACTCCTTTCTAGTTTATTTAAGCTGCAATGTTAGGCTTTCTGTACCTAGAGGATGTTTTCCACATTTTTTAAATTGTCTGTTTAGAAATGTATATTGTTTCTTTCAGTGACAAATCGTGATGTGGTGTTTTGTGATGCCATGTAGAGCTGCATTCAGTTGCAGGTTTAGGAATTGTATGATTACTTAATTATGCCAACAAATGCTCTTAGTCAAACTGTAATACTGCGAAATCTCGCCTCAAATTTTGGGCCTTCCGTCGTCTGATCTGGGGCTCATCTAGCTGGTAATCTCGGGGGTGGCCGGTCCATTTGGGAGTGCTAGGATTAGGGTTTTAGGAGTGGGAGGGGTTTTTCTGGAATTTCCCCTCCCCACCTACTTCTCACCTAACCCTCTCTCTCTCTCTTTCCTGTGTGTGGTTGAAAATCTCTTGGCTGTCTTTTTCCCCAACTGGCCGACTTCTTCTCCTCCCTTTCTCTGATTGCTGGCTCCCTGGGCCGACTCCTCCTCCCCACCACAGCCGGCACCACCTGCTCCCAGTCCCAGCTGGCGCCACCTCCCAGTCGCCCCTGTCGAGTGCCCTCCGGCCCAGCCTTTTTGCGCAAGACCTCCTAGCCATCCCCGCCTTGGTCGGCTCCTCCCGCCCTTCCTCCTCTGGCGGCGGTGCCCCAGCTCCCCTTGCTAGCTCGGCTGCAGAAGAGGAGCGAGAGTACCAAGAGAGCAACAAGCGACAGGAGCAAGAAAGACCGGTGACAACAGAGCGAGAGCAAAGAACAGCACTTCCTCCTTCTTCCTCTCCCTTCTTGTGGTAAGTGGAGGTGGGGGTCTAGCTTATGGATGAATTGTTGTAGCTAAGGTGTTTGAGGAAATGCCTAGAAGGGTTATTTAGTTGATATTTCATTCCTTGCTATCCAGATTTGAGGTAGTATGTTGTGACTGAGTTTAATGCATATAGTAGCACCTCCTTTAGTTATTCCTTGTTATCGCTAAAGAATGCTAGTGATGGTGCATGTATTTAGTTGCTAAAGTGGATCTTGATGTATGGCATGACCGAAGTAGAGAGAAGATAGATATGTTTAGCATTATATTTCATATCTTGGCATTTTGGGTTCTTTTGTGACTATGAATTAGCAAAAATGTGCTTATTATCGCTAGTGATTGTATTCCAAACTAGGCCGACAATAGTCGTTATCGCTGATGCAATTTTAAGTCTTAACCGAATGTAATCTAGAGGTATTTAGCTTACGGTGTTTTATATTCTTGCGTCTTTGTGATTGTGAGTTGATTTAGCATGGACCTTTGTGAGCAAATTGCGTGACTTGGAAATTAATCTCGTGCTCTTGTCCATTAGGGTAAATGTGCATATATGGTTGAGCTTGTGAGAATAAGAATCACCGACATTGTAATTGTGTGTTGGGGCTATTGACTTATCGATGTATATGGATTTCTAGTGACTCTAATCTCGTGTCAAGATTGAACCGATATGTGTTGATCCAGTGGTATATGCTTAGATGGTTCGAGCTAGCATTTTGCATACATCGGAATGAATGCTACTGCTTTTTATATTTTAGATGTAAAGCGGTGCATATGTTTACTGATTTCATTTTCTTGAGATCAAATGGTAAGAGTTTTAGTGATTCTATTTGTATGACTGACATGATGATTCTAAGAGATGTTCTAGTTTTCAAGTTTTCTTTGAATTGCCAAGTGCTAAGCTTGTATCCGAATTTAATGATTCAAGAAGGCAGGCTTGTTTGTCTAGTAAAGCAACAATATTTTGCCTTCTTAGGAGTTATGGTGATGTGTGCTTCAACTAATGCATGAAGATGTTATTTCCTAGTCTATATCTAAGTTTGCAATTTCGCTTTGTTTGAGATAATTGTTGGCACTATAGTGTAGATTATATTTATCCGAGTCAACCTAAAAGTGGAGCTTTGTGGTCGTAGTTTGGGGCGAGAGCATTATTGAAAAGCGTATAGTTTGTAAAGCGATTTGTGACGGTTGTTTCAGGTGGAGTAGTTTCGGGAGTGGCATAGCATCTTCCTCACGCCACTCCGCTCCTCCTGGTAAAAGGCAAGTACATTGAGTTGTATGCCTAATTGAGTTGTTCGTTGTTATTTATCTGTTCATGGCTAATTTCTGTTGATTGTGGCAAGTATAAGTTATATTGGTGATCGTCCCTTCGAGGACGTGACTAGCTATTGAATTCGAGTGGTCACTAGTAAGCCTTAATCTCGGTGAGTTTACTGTACCTTTGTTAATATTGCAGTGAGTAACTAGGATGGGGGTACGTGGATACTCGTGGTTAATTTACAATAGTTGTACTTAACTGTGCCCCATCTGGGGAGTATGTGTGCGAATCGATTAGATGATTATGAATGTAGTTTGAAATTAATTGCGTTAATTGCATGACAGAAATGCTGTAATGTGTTGTCATGTCTTATTGTTGAATCTGATTAGACTAGTACCGCTGGCAACTTATGAATGTGAGAATTGGCTATGTTTATGTATGTGGTTATGGTTATGTAAGTGTTAGCAATGAATGAAAGGTTGCATTTCATTCATGTAAATTGCATTGTGCATTCATTAAAGGAAGATGCGACCTATTCTGATGCGGGCCTCTGTGTTCACATGTAGTGAACACGAAAGTCCTACCTCGTAGTCTCATTCATCGAGGTGAATGAGAGCGAGATAGTAAGAGTAGGCACCTTCCACGGGATGGAAGGGACGTGAGGGTGCACACCGACGGGTGGGCAATCGGCAGTACCGGTACGTGCATCGAAAAGAGCATTCATGTGCATTGCATCTTTAATACTGAGTTTTGTGGTAAATGATATGTCATATGGGTTGCGATTATGATAAAGGAAGGTTGAGTCGTGGACTCCGCCCAAAAGGGGAGATTGAATTGAATTTGATGAATTAGCACATTTCATTGCCTTGCTAATTATGTTATATGACCATCGTGGAGTGAAGTCGAGTTATGATCTCAACTAAAGTTGATGAAAATGGTTTGAGTTGCAAAAAGGGGTGGTTGAGTCGGGAGACGTTGTGATTTAGCGTTAAGTAATAGTTCTTGGGCGTTGATTGGTTTTATTATCAAGTTGATGGCTTGATTGCAGTAATTTTTGGTATGGTCAAGTTATTGCTTTAAATGGGTATAAATGCATATTGTCTGGATGTGGTTTTATTTGCATTACTTGCTCCTATGGTTAAGCTCTTGTTTTACTTACGATAAATTGGGTTTATTATTCTCATGTACTTTGCTGAGTTTAAACTCACGCTTGTTATTTAACGTTTGTAGGTGTATTGAAGCCGGCATGCATGGATGTTGGTAGTAGCACAATCACGTTTACATCATCACCATCCTATCATATTGATATATAGTTCTGATCTTAATAGCTCGAGAAAATTCTTGTAAGGGGTTGGTTGCGGTTATGTTTAATAAGTTCCTGTCCTGTAATAATTATGTGGTGGAGTTTATTAATTTCTATTAGATGTGTGATTGATTAACTAAGGACCTGCTAGAATGATATCATATATCTGCTATTGTTTTTTTTGTCTACTGAGTGGATGTCCTCTGTTCTAGAGAGGTCATGCCGAAATTTTGTAAATTTCGGTGGCTTAGTTTTATTAGTGCTTTAAGAGTTTAGAGATTGAGTGCCGTCTCAGTCTTTTCGTAGAGGTGTCATTCGTTATTTATGGTTTTTGGTAGCATTCGTGGCGCGGCTAGCGTCGGGGTGTTACACAAACTAC
The DNA here is from genome assembly GCA_036346375.1 of Guadua angustifolia. Lineage (NCBI taxonomy): Eukaryota > Viridiplantae > Streptophyta > Magnoliopsida > Poales > Poaceae > Guadua > Guadua angustifolia. The sequence continues at coordinate 7,663,654 of CM070511.1, read as the reverse complement.
TCTACCATTGTTTTAGCTGTGAAGGGGCATTACTTGCATCTGGATCGGCTGACTGCACTATTAAAATCTTGGATGTCGCTTCCAGCACAAAGGCCCTGAAGATGGATGATACGTAACTTGGTTGGCTTTTTTCTTAGAGATGCTCATTGTCATACATATATAGAATTATAGATCATTGCCTTACTCTAGTTGTAAAATATCCTGTATTTTTCGAAATAGCAAAGGTGGTTCAATTAACCGATCGAGGTCGCTAAAAGCTCTCCTACAAAATCAACACTGCTTATACCTCGGGTGAGAATTTTATTCTCCTTTCATGCATCGTTTTTCATAACTTATGGTAGTAGTAACTGTGTGCCATGCAAGTAATGAAATTTTATTCCCCTTTCTTGCATCATTTTGCTTTCTTGCCATTGCAGTTTGCCCAGAGGAATCTTTTATTTGCGGTTGGCGCGTTCTCGCTTGGCTCATAAGCTTTTCTGTATGTGTCTAGAATACAACTAGCAGTCTTTCAGTTCTGACCTTTAGTAGTGAAGTTGATGTCTACTTGGCTGATTCCTGTTGCAGAGCTTATTACATTTTCCATTAGTGATCCTCGAACCCTGTATTTAGGGTTAAAACTTCAGCCCACAAGTACTTCAATTCGGTGGAATGTGTGCAACGATGTAATATTATCTAATTTAAATTATGTAAAACTATTTGTGTGGTAGTGATAAATCAAAAGGTAGTGGTGGATGCTACTAAATTGAATGGCGAAGCTTTTCTCCTGGAACGAATATAACCCTGATCAATTTTTGTGGAATTTTTCTGTGAATTATATGTATGCAGTGAATTTCTTTTAATTTTCAGGGAATTTTATAATTTTTTATATTTTTTTAAATATTAAATAGTATTTTCGTCGGAAGGGGATAATTTTTTTGATTTTTGCTAGAGGACTTGTAGTCACACCTTGAGGACATCTGTTTGGTTACTTGGTTTGTCTGATAACTGTTAACTATTGGTGTTTACAAAGAGAAGAATTTTTGGAGGGGATAAGCAGACTGAACACATCATTTTATTATAGGATGCCCCCGGTGATATCATGGTTTCCTTCGTTCATATGTTCCATTGGTTGCAATGTTTTGCTGAATTTTCAAATATTGTGGGCTGTTTTTTTTTTGGACATGATTGAAGGTTAGAATTAGATGATGAAAAATCAGAGCTTCCTGTAGGCTAAGCTTTTCTGCTGCAGTCGTTTCTTTTATAATGTATAGGTTGATACCAAGTGTTTTAGTTTTATGGATTGTGCTTGAATTTGAGAAACTGCAATGAACTGTTAGTGCTCCTTTTTCTACAATAATTCACTTTGCCGTTCCTGTTGATGATTTCTGGTGACATGCTTCTTCTCGACTAATCATCGTTCAACCACCACAATGCAGATTGATCTGAATTCTGAAGTCATGGGTGCAATTCTAGTCGCGGTGTCATGGGCTAATGAGCTCGCATACATAAAAGGAACCTCTATAAGCTATGTAGTACGACATGATTGTGTCAAACTAAGTGGTAGATGTAGTATCTCTGTAATGCAACAATTGGATAACTAAGTGGTGGATGGAACTCTGTAATGCGATAATTTTTTTAATATAGTACTGATTTGCGCTTATTTGCAATGTGTACCTAGGAAATTATCTTGAATTCTTCAAATACATTGCACATGCATAATATATTTATTTGGCTCCAAATAAAAATAATTACAAATATTGTTGCTTAGATAGTTTATTCCTTGCTACGCATATAAGCGTTGCCACAAGTACAATCTATATGTTGCAACAAGCTATAGAAGGCTATTTGTCCATAGGATGTACAAACATATATAAGTGTTGCCATAGCCCATCAATATCCGTTGCAGCTTAGCAACGGTTATTAATAGGACTTACTAACGCATAATTAAGTGTTGCAGTAGACCCTAGCAACGCCACTTTAGACAACGCATAATTATGCGTTGGTATAGACCCTAGCAACGCATATATGCATTGCTAAAGGGGGAGGGTCATTTTGTAGTGGCTTCACCTGAAATCTGAAACTTGTAGGCTAAAATAAAGTGAATTAAGTTTATATTTTTGGTCTAAAATGTAAACAAGATGATATATCTAAATATTCTTAATGTATTCATAGTTTCAGCTTCACGAATCTAGTGAAACTAGAGTTTTGTTTGGTTCCCTACGGTGGGCACCCTGGCCAGAAAGGGCTCCCTGCTTTACGCCTCTGCCGGCTCTGGATCCATGGCCATGGGAGTTGATGTGACTTATAATTCCTCCCCGTGTCTGGCTAAGGCTCGGCTTTGTATTTCTTGCCTGAGCTATCAAGTTCTACACATTTTCTCGCTGAGTCGCACTCTCCTCGTCTGGATGTAGACGGCCACATGAATTGCTCCCAGGTGGATGGAGTCGTATATCTCTCTGTCAACCCGCTAGTATTTCATGCGAGAAAGTGGCAGTAAATTAAGAGAAAAAGTTAAATGAAAATAGGAATCTTTTAAAAATATTATGATATAGTTGTTGATTATGGTTTTTGACATATAATAGCATGTTTATTGATTCTAGACCTGGCTCATGATATTCTTATTATAAAAGTATTGATACCTTCTAAAGTATTATGGGCTTAATGATTTGTTTTGAGGTGACTTTATATTATATACATATTTAATTCTTTAATACTGAAAGCATAATGAAGTATAACTTCCACGATAGGGTTGTAACTATTTTGGGATCTTGTCGTGGAACCGCAAAAATCACGATTTAAAACCTAAGGGTTTACCCTAGGTTGAGGGAGTTGTACTTCTCACAGACCAAAGCTAGGTGAAAGCATCTAGGTCTCCAATTCAATTTTGTTTTGGTAATTAACGACAATCATATCAAAGGACTAACATTTTTTTGAGATCATTGAAAATAGATTAGTTCTAAGTTCGACGATGATGGAAACATGAAAATGGCAAAAAGAAATATCAATGCATCAAGCTAAATGATGAAGGCATAAAGTTAAAGACTTCTGAATAGTTTTTATCGATCTCGGAGTTTGGGAGAAAGGATCGGATTGCTAAAAATAGTGTCGTACTGTTAAGAGGGGTTTTGATGATTACCTTGACATCGTTTAAGCTTTAAAGGCTCAATTCTATACTCACTTGAAGTCATGCATACCATCATACTTAAGCTAAATTGAAAAACTTGTGCTTTTTAGAAGTGCCTCTAGGAGGCTGGTACTACTAGCCATGGTAGCCCGGTGCTACCGGCCCAGCGGTAGCACTGGCCCCCAAGGCGGTGTATAAAAACCTGAGAGGGTGTTTTTGTGGGTTTTGGTAGGCCAGTGCTACTGCTCATGATATCTCAGTGCTACCGAGTGAGTGGTAACACAGGCCACATACCTAGTGTAAAAATTCTAGAGTGGGTGTTCTCCAGCAGAGCAAAAATAAAAAAATGCCCGGTGCTACCGGTCCCAGTTGGGCGGTAGCACCAGACCCTCTAAGCAAATGGGCTCTGATAGTGCATTTATTGCACTAAGCCGACTGTTGAGTTGGAGCCCGGTGCTACCGGCCCTACATGGGCGATAGCACCATAAATCCTGATTTCTTATATCATTTTGTTCTAATGGCTAGTTTTATTGGTGGAGGTTATAAATACCCCTACCTGCATTTTAGAGCAACTCTTGGACCTCATTGATCATTCTTGAACTCTAGCAAGTCTCCAATACTCTTGTGTGCATTAAATTCACATTTTGAAAGAGTTAGAAGCAATTCAAATGTTGCATTTAGTGTTGAGCCTTTAAACACTTGATTCAATCTCAAGCAAGTATCAAGACTTATTACGTACTCTTATAAGTTGCCATCTTCTAGATGGTTTGGAGGTGTTCGTGTGCGGTGAGCTTCTTAACAGAGATTGTGAGAAGTCCCGATAAGTTGTGAAGACCATAGTTCGTCTACCTGGAGCGGGGAAAAACTACCAAAGTGATCGAGGAAGGCTCAAGTTGTTGGAGCCGGCTTGAAGTTGTTCAAGTCACCTCAACATGGATTAAGGGAGACTAGCAAATCTTCGAGACCATAGGATAAATTCTTGTATTGCATTCTCTTGTGGATTGAATTTTCTATTTTTGTATGTAATTTACATTTCTAGCAATTTAAGTATATTGATCTTGTGCTTAGAATTATATCTTGATTATACCTTGTTTGTTCGAACACTTAGTGAACCCTAGAGAACCTAGCTTTAATTGTTAAAATTGTAATTCTTGTTTAGTATTATTATTAATTGCAATTAGTGCCGAAAAATTAGAAACCTCCTATTCACCTCTCTAGTCGGTTATCTTTGATCCTACACTAGGGATACATGGAAGTACTTGGCAGCAATTTAAGAGAAAAAATGCGGAGGAAAATAGGATATTTTTTAAGGGATTTACCAAGGCTACTTCAGCATCTGTGGTAGGAGGAGTAGACTTTTAGCACAACCTGGCCAATAAGGTGTGTGTGTGTATATATCCACACACACGATAGTGCTATTCTATTCCTACACGCAACGATGCCTATTCTACGCACCTGCTACAAGCTTCGTGTCGCAACAACAGTCGCTCGCATATAGCCCAAAAAATACACCTGGTCCAGTAATTAATGCGGGGCAACATGTAAATGTTTTATGATAGGACGTTGACAATCGATGGTAAACCATCCCACATACGTAGCCAAAGTAACTAGAAAATATGTTCCTATAGTTTTGTACATGAATCTTGTTTTTATTTATTTAGCCATATCTTTCAAATGTGACTAATTTTGGTCTTGAAATTTTACAGGAAGTAAAATCCAACCTCTCCTACTTATGATAATTTTTTGATAATTTTGAATCTTGTACATGTAGTTTTCATATGTTGTAAAAGAAATTACAACGTACTAATCTACATGTTACAACCTCTCCTAATTATGATAATTTTTTAATAATTTTGAAACTTGTACGTGTAGTTTTCATATCTTGTAAAAGAAATTACTATATACTCATCTACATGTTACTACATCTACAACAAATTTTGTATAGATCAGTCATTCAATAGTAAAGCACATGAAAACTATATGTAAAATTTTGAAAACATTCTCAAATAATTACCATAGGTAGGGGATATGAGCTTATAAAGTCCCGTAAAATTTGAATACCAAACTCAATTGCATTTGAAATATATAAAAATGACAAATTTACTATTCATCACTGGTTAGCGTTTCTCAATTTCATATCTTTTAAATATAACTGAGTTTGGTATTCAAATTTTAGAGGGCTATAGAAACTTACATCCCCTATGTGATAATTGTTTGAGAATTTTTCAGAACATTTACATATAGCTTTTTAGTTATTTGGTAGTAAAAATCCGTGAAAACTATATGTACCAATTCTAAAAGATTCTCAAAAAATTACCATAGATAGGAGATGTGAGATTTTATAGTTCTATAAAATTTGAATACCAAAATCAGTGGAATTTGAAAAATATGAAAAGAACAAATTTACTATTCATCATTGATTAGTGCTTGTTAATTTCATATCTTTAAAATGAGATTGACTTTGTTCTTCGAATTTTATAGGGAAGTAGAATCCAACCTCCTCTATTTATAGTAATTTTTTGATAATTTGTGAAAACCTATATGCATGGTTTTTATATATTGTAACATAAATTACTATTTATTAACTTACGTTTCTCAGCATATACAACATATTGCACACAGATCAATCATTTGGTAGTAAAATCCATAAAAACTATATTTATAAGTTCTAAAAAATTCTTAAAAATTGACCATAGGTGGGAGATGTGAGCTTCTATATGTTATGAGATAAGAACTCTAAACCATATCAGTTTAGGACTCTATCTCTTTACGGTATGGTCGAATCCGAACTCCTCTCTCATACTGCTATATATATCGGGTGCTCCCCATTGTAAAATAAATTAATCAATAAAGAGAGAGATTACCACCCCTATATTCTGTGTGTTCTTGATTCCCAATTCGCTTGTCCTTACATGCGTGCCGTTGATTTGAGCGGATGGACGACGATATTTTATGACAAGTTATCAGTACGAATCTCTACCACAAGAAGAAGGATCGTCAACTCCAACAAATGACTACTACCGGCGATTGATCGTCTGATCCGATCTGTAATCAACTCGCCATCACGCCGGCACCCACTCGGATTGCCGAAAAAGTCCTACGCAACTCTATCCTACGCGATAGTCTACAGAATTTCCTCTGCAGGACGAATCAAGGTAATAGATTGGCATGGTCGATTGAATCGTGATTGAATTTAGTAGATTGAAAATTTAGGGGATTTTAGAGCATCTCCAACAGTTCCTAATATTTAGACTCCCAATATTCTTAGATTGGGACCTTCCCAAAAAATTTTGAGTCTACAAAATACCTTGTTCTCCAACAGTTCCTATATTTTCTCCCAAAAACACCTTTGAATTGGTCCGGTGGGCCATCCTGGGCGCGAAATAATGTTGATTGGGGGCGCGGATGAGCGCATAAAAATGAGGAGTCGGGGTGCTGTTTTTGGGCGTGCCAAAATTTGAGAAGCTAGAAAGAGGAACTGTTGGAGTACTTTTTTTTGCAATCAAGCCCAAAATCAGGTTTTGGGAATAGATTTTAGGCACTGTTGGAGATGCTCTTACTATCGATCTAATAGATCATTTTTCTCCCTATCTTCACCCGCGATCAATCAGATCAGATCAATACCAATCATGCTTGTGGTTACTGTTCATTAAAAAAAAGATCAGGTCCTGAAGACCGTTCATTGTGTTCGTCGCCGCACACACCGTCGCGCCCGAAGCACCGTCGCGCCCGCGGCTGTCGCTCTTGAAGCCGACGCACCTGAGGCTGTCGCACACGCGGCCGCCGCGCCTGATGCCGTCGCCCGTAGCGACAACCGCTCCCGCCTCTTTGCACCGTCGCACTTGTCCGATTGCTGCATCTGCGCCACCCCAGCGATGGCTCGCCCTGGTGCGCCCGCCCGTCTTGCCCCCCTTTACTTCTCCTCGCCCGTCGGGCTCTTGCCGCTGCGTCGATTGCCCATAGCATTGTCCATGTGGCAGGCGCGTGAGGGGAAAAGGTCGCATGGAGAAACTTGGAAGCAGAAGGCATGGCGGCCAGTGCTTTTGGAATCCAGGAGGTATTCTACCTGCCCTGTCACATGGACCGATCGGGCCTTTTTTTCGGCTATGCTGCCAGCGCTCCTTTGGACCGGTGGGCCATACGGCCCACTGACCGTATGGCCCACCCGCTGAAAATATATATATACACATTGTTGAATTAATCAATAAATCCTGGAAATTGCTGCTAAATCTAAGGAATTGGATTTTCTAAGTTATGGGCTTTCGAAATTTTTTTCTTTTGGTAAATTAGTATTTAGTGCATCTTTGGGAGATTCATGCTCTGGGTTTATTTCCTAGCCTTATGCAATGAACTATATGTTTTGAATATTGATTTCCTGTTATTTAAGTAATTCTGAAAATTACTTAATAATTAACTAGAATGCTAGAAATTATGGAAATAATCGAGCTATCAAAACGGTTTTTCTTAAAGCTTGAGGCATAAGTGGTTGGGTTTTTTATTTCTATTTTGAAGGAACAAATACATGACAATTGGTGTCTAGGAAAACACACATGAGGCTAGATTTCTTAATTGGCGCCCAGAATCGGGAAGTGCTCCCTCCCTCATGTGAGCCCTCGGGGCAGGTTGACCTAGCCAAGAGTCATATTGACGAAGGCATTCATTATATGATTTCATACCCAACCAACAAGTGTTACATAAGATGTAATTAGCATTATGCCAGGTTTATTTCACGTTGAAATTTATCCTTTTGTTAATTAGTAATTCTGAAAATTGCTTAATAATTAGTAGAAAAAAAATATTATAAAAACGCTAGGAAAATCCTGGAAAATCTGTGATAATTATCTACTGAATAGATATAGACCAAACTTTACTGATTGAAGAGTGAGTATACAATATATAATTTTACCAGTTGTAAAAGTCATTTTGCATAAATAGAAATAGCATATGTTGGACATCGTAAAGAGAGAACTTATCAAGCTTGCCCTGAATGGCAACAAATACCTTACCTAGGCAATCAATACTAAGATTAATCTGATAGCTCGATCTTTTGAAGCCCCTATTTTTCCAGCCTGAAGCTGGTACCCCTACTCTTCCCGCGACCATCAGATATACAGCTGTGCACCTCCTGAGGCACCATCTTCATACGAACCCGAAGGCCAAATAGTCGATGGAAGTGACTATCTAGTATTTTTGAATTCCCTGAAGGAAAAATATATAACCAACAAAAATCCGTCCTGTTGCTAGAAGCACAGCGCGAATGGAACCACCCTAATATAAGGATACTGCTGTAATAGTATCGCCATGCTCAATACTAGAAGTATTTCGAGCTTATATGCAACAGAAAAACATGATGAACTCCTGGTGAAGAATTATCACGTACTTTCTAATGGAAGTCTTGCAGTTCCCGAAGTACATGCAAATGCTCAGTGCGCCAACAATAGCCGTTGCCACAGAAAGGGCCAAAAGAAATAAAGGGAATTAGGGAAAGAGCAATTCATAATGGGAAAAGTAAAGGTAAAGAGACAGGGACTTCTGGTTACAAACCCTGAATAACCCTGTTTTAGGTATAAACGCATAGATAATTGGTTATGCAACTATTGCATCCCGAAGCATGTGGTAGACCTTTACACAAAATCCACTAGAAAAATCAATAAGACCCGGGGTAAACAAATATTGAATCATACTTTACTGTTCAACCTGTTGTTGACATGGGTGCTGAGAAGTATAAGGAGTCCCAAAAGGACATATATGACTAATATGGAGACCTAGATTAACCTCCTAAGTATTCCTTCGCTTTGCTAGTCGATGTCACATATTCCTTATAAGTCTCCTTATCAGTTTAGCCTAGTTCTAGAATGAACATTTGGTCTATGCTCCTGTTGAGTGATTATCATTCAAAATTGAATAAATTGATATTTCCTAGATATTTGTTTGATTGTGTTATGTTTGTTCTATATCCTATAATTTGTTCCTGATGCAATAATTATTTGATTGATAAATCATACTTCTAATATAGAACAAAGTGTAATCCGATAAGGGAGGAGAAAATCTGCCTAGAAGACAGTTGTACCATACTAAGTAAATTGGAATTATTACGACTATTGACAGAAGTGATACCCTCATAGTTGGCTCTGGAAGAATGCCATAGTATACCCTGAGTCCAATCGCACTCTCTTAAGTTTTAAAGACATTGGTCTGAACCGTTTCCATATGGAGACAAAGAATGAGGACGGTACAGAATACCTACTCATGACTAAGTTTAATGGGTGTAATTAACGTGTAGTTAAAAAGTTTCATTCATTCTCCTCCGGATTATACTATGCATATATAAAACCAGAAGTTTATGTTGCAATGAGAACCATAGTTAAAACAACAGAGATATTTAACATCTGGCATGATCGTCTAGGTCATTCTGGGTTGAATATGATGAGAAGAATAATAAATAATTCTGTTGGCCATAATATAAAAACTACAGCCTTTCCTAAACCTGAAGCTTTTATATGCCCTGCATGTGCTAAAGGAAACTGATAGTTCGTCCCTCTCATCTTAAAATTAGGGAAGAATCACTGAATTTCCTAGAGAGAATTCAAGGTGATATCTATGGACCAATTCAGCCCATGTCGGGCCCCTTCAGATATTTTATGGTGCTAATAGATGCTTCTATTAGATGGTCCCATGTATGTCTCTTATCTACTAGGAACCATGCTTTTGCTAAATTAATCGCCCAAATCATTAAATTAAGAGCCTCTTTTCCAAAAGAAAGAATTAAGTCCATTAGAATGGACAATGCTGGCGAGTTTAACCTCAAAAGCATTCAATGATTATTGTATGGCTCTAGGCATTAATGTAGAGCATTCTGTACCCTATGTCCACATCCAAAATGGCCTTGCAGAGGCATTAATTAAGAGAGTAAAATTTATTGCTTGGCCACTCTTACAGAATTGTAGGTTACCCACCATTGTTGTTGAGCGTAAAGGTCTTTGCACGCGCAAAGATTAATTCAACTCGCACTAATCAGATACCATGAAATTTTCCCTTTGCAGCTAGTGCGTGGGAAAGAACCAAGTATTTCCCATCTGCGAAAATTTAGTTGTGCTGTATACGTGCCAATCTCTCCACCATAGTGTACCACCATGGGACCTCACCGAAAGTTAGGGATCCATGTAGGTTATGAATCTCCGTCAATAATTAAATAACTAGAGCCTATGACAGGGGATCTGTACACGGCTCGGTACGCTGATCATACTAAGGACATTTTACGGCATTAAGGGAAGATAAGTACCACATTAGAGAATGCCGAGTCCTTAGATCCACGCACTAGAGAGACCGAACTTGAAGTTTGAAAGATAATAAATCTGCAATAAATAAGCTAATAATCTGCCAAATGCCTTCATTGGTTATAAGCGAGTGAAAGATCTCATATACCTGTAGTATATGCACCTGAAAGAGTGAAAATACCATAGAAGGATATTGAACCCACTCTTGACCCTCATGATAAGAAGAGGGGGAGGCCTCCAGATGCACGTGACTCAATTTCGTGGAGACGTCCGCTAAAGTAGAGAACCGAACAAAATGAGAACACTACCTATGACAGTGGAAGAAGCTCAACCTGATGTTGAGAAAATTCCTGAAGTGATCTATCCTAAAGATGATAACCCCAGCGTATATTTGCGTGCACAATTCCACGCTGGGAAGTCGGAACACCCAGACTCATCGTTGTGGGAAATCATGAGGAGCTGGAAGAAATTAATGTAGAAACTAATGGGTCAAACTGACAGCCGTGGAGATCGACGAGTACGGTATGACAACCGTGGACCTCAAGCAAGTGGCCTATAGGGATGAACCGTTCGTACTCGCTAATGATGTGACATAGGTATTCTATGTGATGGACATGTATGGCAAACCGAAAAAGCAAAAGGAGAAGACTAGCAGTAGCGATCAGTCAAGACGCCACGTAGTTCTTCCAGGTAAAAGAAAGATTGTCGGAGTTGAGGGCGTCACAAACGAAGAAGAGTATAATCACTTCGACGAGCTTCCTCCTTTCACGGTGGACGTAGACATTAGTGTCCTGAATGATACAGAGAAATCTCCCTATGTAACAGCCCAATTTTCGTTAATCCGGTAAGTGAGGTTCGCCATGTTAACATCTTCCGTACCGTTGTTAAAACCCTCACTTAGTTATGAACATACAAGTGTTAGTGCATTATTTTGCATGATTAGGGAGTAGCAAAACCCTAAACATCATTTTCCAAACTGCACACATGTTACTTCACCCTACTCAATGACATGTGGGCCATGTTTGTAAGAGAGAGGAGAGTAGGCTGCACATACCTACCATATAAATTCTCACTTTACTCACCTCTACCCACCCACCTAGCTAGTCTATGACACATGGGACCTACCATTGCATGGGGAATTGTGGACTGCACATCTTTTCCATGTCTTTTCTCACTAAAACCACCCATACCCACCTCTTTACCCACCCTATGACATGTGGGACCTAGCCCCACATGTAAGGTATGAGTGGGCAGCCTATATAAGCCCTAAACATTGGTTTCTCCTCCCCATACTGCTCATTTGTTCATCCTCAACCCAGAAAACAGCACACCACCTTTTCTCCAACACTTGCCATATCTCCCCACAAATCCCTCCAAACTTGAGTTTTGGTTTGTGCATGTTACACCATCTTGAAGCCAAGATCAAGAGCTTCAAATCCATCCAAGTGGATTCTTGGGGCATCAAGTCTTTGGTAAGTGGCAATCGTTTTCTTTTCCTCCCTTGTGCTGAAAATTTTGCTCTTGTAACACATTTCTATCTTCTCCATGGAATCCACCCTCACACTTGAATCGGGTTGTGCATGTCGCGTGGAAGCTTGAGGAGGAGGGCTAGTTGTGGCTGTGAGCACGAGCAAGTGGCGGCATTATCGTCTACGTGAGCGAGGAGGAGGTGAACCGTGAAGAACCGGCATAGTGACATTTTCATCATCCACTCGCCGAAACCAACATCCATCAAGTGCACAAACAACCCTAGAGTGGTAAGAATCTACCCTAGTTCATCCCCTTGAAACCCTAGCCCATTCCTTTGAAGTGTGGAGGTCAATAGACACTTTGTCGTTTTGAAACAGAGAAGCCTAGCTCGGATAGTCCGAGATTTCACTCGGACATTCCGAACATTTTCGGATACTCCGAATAAAGTTCCGGACAGTCCGAATAAGAATTAGCTTGAGGGCTGCACGGGTTAACCGAGAGGGTCTGCTCGGACATTCCGAGGTGACCACTCGGATAGTCCGAACCGTCCGGATACTCCGAATGTAATTTTCGGATAGTCCGAATATAGTTTCAACTTCAGACCGAGAGGGTCCGCTCGGACAGTCCGAAGTGACATTCGGATAGTCCGAACATAATTCAACTTCATACCGAGAGGGTCCGCTCGGATAGTCCGAAGTGAAACTCGGATACTCCGAACATAATTCAATAAAAGCTTTAAGACTTGAACTTTTAACGCAAAAACTCAATTAGTACTTTCATATTATGACTAGTACTACACATCATGAGCATTTCATGCATCTTTTAATCATGTGCATCATTTGAATTCTTGATTTGGTGTTTATGGATTTGGATTTTCTCGTTAGGTGTTGACGCTTGGAGGGCACTCCGAGCACGACTCACGCCTTCAAATCAAGAACGAGCAAAGAAGGCACTATTTTATTCCTTGACCATGATTGCTCCTACTAATTGCAATTTATGTTTTGGAAGTATTTTATCAATTGCATGCTTACTTTCAATTACAATTATGTTTGGGTAGAAATTGTAGCTATTACCACCTTGTGATGCCACTCCTTATCATGTTCTTTCCATTTTCCATTGTCGCCCTAGATGGTTGGTTTATTATTATTGTATATGGGTTCGTGCGAATTGCTTAGCCATGCTTAGAACTTCGTTAGAAACCGCGATAGATGGACTTAATCCATCGGTCGCAATGATTGAGAATTATTATGATGATGTTGATTTTAATTGTTGATTAATGAGTAGAGATATTGGTTAAGGACCCTAAGGATTAAATCTCGTGACGCTTTTTGAGTAACTATCGTGCGTAACCACACGCCGCTTATGGGATCGGCATAACCAAGTACTTGTGTATGACTAGGTATGTAAACCATGTGCACTCGAATTCCTTGAGCTTAGTAGAGCGTCAAGGAATGTCGCCGAATTCCTTGGGCTTAGTGGAGCGCCAAGGAAGGTCCTCGAGTCCCTCGAACTTTGTTGAGTTGGGGATCTCCAACAACGGGTGTACTCCTTGATCCACACACACCGAGCACTGGGCACGCGGGATCGAGGGTCACGATCATCCATATGGTTTAGATACACTACCATGCATCTTTGGAAAATGGTTTGTCACGTTCACCTCGGCCGACACATCTAAGGAAATGTGTTAATAGCTTGGCTCACGAGTGTGACGTGTCGTGTGGGTAAAGTCGTACCTCTGTAGAGTTTAAACTATTCGAATAGCCGCGTCCATGGTTAAGGACGATCTCTTGAATTGTCAGTCACTGGGCGAGTATTAAGGACTTGGTAAGAAATGGGATGGGAGTGGGAAAAAGACATGAGTATTGGAGTACTCGTGTGTGTAGTCGAGACACAAGTATTGGAGTACTTGTGTGCGTGTAGTCGAACATGAGCGATGGAACTCATGGTTCGGAGAATGCTTGAAGGCATGAGATAAAAGTGATTATGATGATGTTATATGATGTATTAGAATTTACAAATGTTTACTAAATGCAATTCCTTTCAATCTATACTTGTTTACATTGATTCCAAATATTGCTTTATGCTGAAATTGCCACTTTGCCTTCCTTTGATGTAGCAACCACATGTAGTTAGAAACCAGCATACAACTTATATTATTGTGCGAGTACACTCTTTGTACTCAATCGGATTGTCCACTTGCTGCGGTGAGGAAGAGGCCTTTGCCGGGACTTTTACCGGCGATTTCGACAATGCTAACGTTTAGTCGCCGTTCTTGCCCCAGCTTGGTTGCCCGAGGGTTTGGGGCATGCCATGCTGGCCCTTTTGTTGTTTATCTTGTGATTTCGCTGCTACTTGATGTAATAACTTTAAGCATCTCGTTATGGACAGCAGTCCTACTTTTGGTATGTAATAACGCTTATGCTTCCGCTAATTTCAGTATGTGTTGCGATGTCAAGCTGTTGGATGAGAATGCTCGTGTTGGCGAACTATCCAGGACCAACACGGTATAATCACGGACGCCGAGGTTCCCTTGATTCACTTGAGATATGCCACGCATTTGGGTGAATCAGTGGAGTCCCGGGGACGGTTCCCCACACCCTATGTACGGCGCGATCATAATGAAGGATCACTTGTAAAAACAAAGTATGTTAGCAAATAAGGATTCAAACGTGTACGTGATCTAGGGATCGATGAAGAAAAGAAGTGCGAACAAGTCCATGTATCATGTGAAATGTATATGTATCATGTCAAATGTATATGTATCATGTGAATTTTGTATAATTTTTCTTATAATTTTTATAATTTTAATTTATATCATATGGTTGGAAAATATTATTCTAAAGAATATATGATTTTTTCATATTATTGCTGAATTGTATAAACTCTAAAAGGAATTTATGAATGACTAGTAATCGTATTTTATTTTTTAAAGTAATTTTAGTGTGGAATAAGTATAATTTATTATTTTTATTAAGGAAAGAAGCAATAATTGAATTTATATAATAAGGTGAAAATTTTCAATGGAATTATAATAGTGCAAAAATTTCTTATAATTTTAATTTATATTAGAATTTTATAAAATAATATGCTAAAGAATATATTAATTTTCAAAATTATTGTTGAATTGTAGAAACTATAAAAGGAATTTATGAATGACTAGCAATCTTATTTTAATTTTCAAAATTATTAGAAGCTTATAAAATAATATTCTAAAGAATATATAAAATTTCAATATTATTGTTGAATTGTAGAAACTATAAAAGGAATTTATAAATGGCTAGTAATCTTATTTTATTAGATTATGCTGGAAAATAATTTTAATCAGTATCAGTTGGTGTATTCCACCGGGACTTATTCTTCACATTAGTACCGGTTGGATACACCAACCGGTAGTCCGGTACTGATAATGCCTAGGGCATTCGCATAATCTGTGGATTCAGTCCCGGTTGGTGTATCCAACCGGTACTAATATTGAGAGTCAGTCCCGGTTGGTATAGCCAACCGGTACTGATGTGGACATCAGTCCCGGTTGAAGACACCAACTGGGACTGATGGTGCACCTATAAATAACCTCTCCCGCCGCCTCATCTTCCCCAATTTCTGCTCCTCCCGCCCGTGTTCTTCCCCAATGTCTGCTCCTCCCGCCCGTGTTTTTCCCCAACTTCGAGTTCTCGCCCGCGCACCGCCGCTGCCTTCCCGCCCTCGCCTACGACGACCCCACGTGCACCGCCGTCCTCCTCGCCTCCGACGATCCCGCGGGCGCCGCCGTCGTCTCCAGCTGTCCTCCTCTCCTCCATACACCCCGAGCGCGCCTCTGACAACCCTGCCGCCGTCCTCCTCACCGCCGCCGATGACCTTGCTGCCGTCCTCCTCGCGTCCGACGGTACAATGTATGTTGCGTCCTCCTCACCTTGTGGATTGATTCGGTTTTGCGCAAATGCGTTGATGCGATACTAGTATTAGTATGCGAGTGCAGCTATGAATGATGACAATTGTGTACTGAGATGAGCACTAAGATGAAGATTGGCTGATGCGAATGCAGATGTGATGAGTTGATGACTGATGTGCAGTAGATGAGGCCTTATGTATAGTTGTCTGGTTTGTGCAATAATTGGCTATGGAGCGGTTTACTTCCATCTATTCTCATACATGATAAGTAGGCATAAACTTTGAATGAAAGATTAAAAAGAAGAAGCTGGCTGGGCAAGAACCTGGCGGAAGAATCTTAATCCTTTGCTGTCCCATAGACCATTAACTTGTGAAGTTGAGGCAAATGCGTATCCTTTTGTTGGCCCGAATTGTGAATCCCTTTGATCTATTTTATATGTATATCTTAATGCAGAAAGAATATTATGCCCTAACTGCCTTCTTATGGACTTTGATGCCATTTGTGAGGGATCAGTTAAGGTGCGCCCTGTCAAATTATAAGACAAGTCATGATGCCTGGTTGAAAGAAAACCAATTGAAAGGCCAAGAAGACGCTCCTTGTATGACGAAAATTTTAGCCAATCTTGAGACAATAATGATGCCCGAGCTGTCAAGGGTGTTGGTATTGATTTAAATCTTGGTAGGGACATTCCAATACTAATTAGGTGTTGTATGGATGTGTTGTCAAAATTTAGATATATTCAGTTTGCGTTACTTGCTAGTTGTTATAGATGGTATATGTGTAGAGAATATTTAGGTCTTTGCTGTTTTCTTGTTGCTGTTTCCACCATCTCTGTTACTTAGTAATGAGATGAAATTGTTTCTGCCTGGTTCCTGTTTTTGGTGTGGTATGTTAATCTGAGCCTGGTTCCTGTTTTTGGTATGGTATGTCAACTATCTCTTGGAGGCGTTGTCAATGGAGAGTTTTTATCGCGGTCCAAGTGTTGCTATGATGGTGGAAGGCCTTGAAGACAATATTGCGTGATGTAGTTTGCCGCGACGGTTCCTTTGTCTTTTCTTGTGTGTGTGTTTGGCTGTGTACACCCTAACTGTGTAGAGGCCGGGAGTCTTCTTAGTATAGTTGTATCACCTTGATGTAATTTACTAAGATTAATAAAAGCTTCCTTTATCAAAAAAAAATGTCAACTATCTCTATGTATATGTATATGTGAAGTTTGAAATGTATATGTATCATGTCAAATGTATATGTATCATGTGAATTTTTCTAATTTCTGGTGAATTTTGAATTTTGAAATGTGAGATGTATATGTATCATGTGAAATGTATATGTATCATGTTAAATGTATATGTATCATGCATATGTGTTCTTTTAATTCCTGCCTGATCAATGTCTGATTTAAAATTTAGTGCTGGACATAACAATGTATATGTGCAAGTAGTTACCTGTGCACATTTTTCTGGACATAACAATGTATATGTTCAATTTTGGTTGTTTCTAGCACATTGCATTGTTGTTACCTGTGCTTCATGATATAGCATTGCTGTTGCTATGCCTCATGATCCTCTATAATAACAAGTATATGTCTGAACTACAGTGTCGTTAGTAGGGGCAGGCATCCAAGGAAGCAAGCAGCTAATAACTTGAGAAAAATAATATGAACCAAGCACGTCACCTCATGGCTCCGCCTCTCAGTGTACCGGATGCTCTCCTGGCAGCCATACTTCTTGAACTTGCAGGGGCTAGTCAAGCCAGCCAGGACCTTCTCCAACGATCGACACCTGATGTCGCCGATGGGCTCATAGAACGACAGCGCAACGCAACGCCACGCCGCCATGGCGAGCCCATCGGTGACATCGTGCCGCCGCTGAGAAGGTCTGGCCGGCTTGACCAACCCTAAGTTCAAGAAGCATGGCTGCCAGGAGAGCGTCCGGTACACTGAGAGGCAGGCCACGAGGTGACGTGCTTGGTTGACATGGAATAATCGCTTTGCTTTCTTTTGGTGTAATAGACTACTATATGTATATGTGAAGTTTCTATGTATATGTGAGATTTCTATATATATGTATAAGTGAAGTTTCTATGTATATGTATATGGAATGATCGCTTTGCTTTCTTTTCGTTAACATGGAACCTACGTGTATATGTGAAGTTTCTATGTATATGTGAGATTTCTATGTATATGTATAAGTATACTTGTCGATAGTATTTGGCCGACTTACATTAGGAACATCTTTGGCGTCTACCATCCTCTCTACCGTCTCTTCCCACCGCCTTCCACGCCGTTTTAGAGTAGTACCATCAGCTTTACATGAAACGTGATCTATTTTCGTTATTTTTCAGTGCTTCTTCTAGCTTGAGAAACGACGATGGACGGTGAAGGAATTTATCAAGAAGAATTTATGAGATATTTGATTTCGGGATGTGGTGGTCATGAGGCGGCGGAGCCTGAACCCGTCCTCATAGTCGCCGAGGCCACCGAGGCCGATGAGGCTGTAGAGCACGATGAGGCCGGCGAGGTAACAATCAGTCACGTTCATGATTGTCGATTCCACTATCATGCTAAGCCAACATTCTGACCCGTTCATGATTGTACCAAACTTTCAGATCGGTCAACCAAGCAGGCAATCATGTCAGCGAGGTCTAAGCAAGAAGTCGAAGGCAAGACATGTTGTCACCGAAGTCGGCGAGAACGGCCAACCTCTTGCACCCGCAGGGGCGCTTGGGCCGTTCAATTCGGCATGCGGCGTCCACGTTAGGGACCATGTGCCAATTAGCATAGCAAAATGGGATCAGGTCCCTAAAGATACGAAGAACATGCTTTGGAACGATTTGAAGGAGACATTCACCTTCCCCCAAGGGACCGAAGAAAAGGTGAAGAGTTACGCTCTCAAGAAGATGGCTATCGCATTCCAGACTTATAAAAAGAAGTTGAACACGGAGTATATCAAGAAGAATCGAACGCCGACTTCAACAAGCACCCAAAGTTGCAAGATCACTGGGATGCGTTCGTGAACTACAAGACTTCGGACGAAAGTCAAAGTTTGAGTGAGAAGAATAAGCTGAATGCACAGAAGAAGAATTATCACCACCGACTCAGCCATGGTGGTTACCGCCATGCAATACCCAAATGGGAGAAGAGGGAACAGGACCTGCTAGCGAAGGGTGTCGCACTCGCAACAATGGATTGGCCCGACAGAGCAAAGCATTGGTTCTATGCTCACGGCGGCGCCCTTGATGATAACGACGATGCTGTGTTTGGGGAGGTGCTAAGAGATGTGGCCAGAAGGCTTGTACAGTCCATCGAGGAGTCTTCCCAGGGTAGCTTCATGCCAAACAGGGAGAACGACGAGCTAACAAGGGCCCTGCAAAATCTAGAGCACCTTGGACGTACATGAGGCGTTGGCATCGTCCCGTGGAAAGTTGGTTTCGCTCAGGATGCCGAGACCTATAGGAGTTGGGCGAGGAGCAAGACTCGACAGACACAACAGCTTAGTGCGCTTGAAAAATGCCTGAATCAAACACAGGAGAGAATGCAAGAAGAGATCCGAAGAGAGGTGCAGTTAGCCTTGAGCCAACAGCGCGAGACGGGCCAAGAACCTCCAAGTAATCCTAACATCATCAGCCCCTCCAGGCAGCGAAGCAGCTGCGCTTCCGGTGGGCTACCAGAAGCGGATTTGGACAAGTATCCCGTAGACAACATCAGGCAGCGGACACCTTGTGAGCTGCACGTCCAAGCGCGGAACCTTTCCTTCAAGGCGGCCGACGGCATGGCTCACCCATTGGAGTCGGGGCAGCATATCCATGGCCAACAGATACCGTCAGGATACTCTAAGGTCTCGGTGGAGGGGGTCTGCCCAGGGTACGAGGACCTTGACCTCGAAATTCCTGGAGGTGATGGGACTACGAAGCTAGGAGAGGCAATACACAATTTCATCCTGTGGCGCAAACGGTACATAATTTTTCGAGATAACATGGACGTGTCCTCTCCGCGAAGAAGCCCGATAAGAAACCCGTCTCCTCCCAAGAAAGCGTCGACTCCTACACCACCTCCTGCGCATATAAGCCCAACAAGAAGCTCGTCTCCTACACCATCTCCTGGGCATATAAGCCTCGGAAGAAGCCCGTCTCCTCCCAAGAAGGCGCCGACTCCTACACCACCTCCCGCCCACCTAAGCGCCATAAGAAGCCCGTCTCCTCCCAAGAAGGCGCCGACCAAGGGCAACAAGCCAGCTCGGCCAGCAGCTCCCAAGAAAACAGGGTCCTCCACCCAATCCAAGAAGCTGGGTCCACTTCCGAAGCTGCCATATGATATGACCGATGAGGAGACTAAGATAGTAAAAGGCGAGGTAACTAAATTTCTTAGACCCAAGTCACTAGAGAAGAAGGTTCAACCTAACATAGAACAATTTCACAAAGGCTTGATGACTATTAAAAATTTGAAGGATAAAAAAGAAATGCCTCGCCAATCAAACTATGAGCGCATATTGAGTAAGGAATGCCCCAAGAAGAAGATGTCAGCTGAGGGGAAGGGTAAGGAGATGCTACAATTCTTCGATGAAATTGGTCTTGACGCAAATCAAATATTAGGCACGGCAAAGATTAAGTTTGCCCAAGTAAGATGGCCATTTAAAGTGGGCGGATCATTGGTCAGGCGTGAGGAGCTGCCCCAGCTAACGACAAAGATGCGGCAATTTCATGAATGGTATTTGGACGCGGCCAAGCATGGTCTATAGTTGTTCGCTGTCAAGTACAAGCAACAAGATTTTTCACGGTGAAGGTGAATTTTTTGTCGAATGGGACTACATATATGATCTATACCAGGCAGACGCCCTCGCCGTGTCCTTGATGGGTTGCTGAACTCTATAAGTGTCTTAATTATTTACAAAAAACTATCGTGCACTCCCCTATACTATACTAACTTGCAAGCCTAACTAATTTCTTATGTAGCATGGAGATACAAAGATGCCGAAGGGAACGTATTTTCAACATAGGCTTCATGGACCCAGTAGTTATCAACGAGACAACCGTCAGAGACCACCCAAGCGATACAGAGGCTAACGTATTCAATGCGCTAATGGGTCAAAAATATAAGTCAAAGATATATCTAGCCTACACATTTGAGTACGTATTTTCGTACCACCTCGTTCTACTCCTTTTTCATAACACGATGTTAGAACTAATTAGTTATCTACGTTGACATATCTATGTATAGTTTTCACTGGATTCTTCTTATGATCGAGCTAGATCGTAGCTCAATCACAATTATGGACTCGCAAAGAAGACCAGTTAAAAAGTATCAAAACTTTATCGACATACTCAACCGGTATTAATTCTTGTTCCTTTCATTATCATACTAATTCTATTTCCTTCAATTTGAAACAAATTCTAATCATGTACAATTCGTAATCATATGTGTAGTGCATTCGCACGCTTCCGTGCTAAAAATAGGGGCGTATTCAAGGATAAATTTGACATTACAATTGCCTCTCATATACGTATATCATAATGCTAGCTTTTTAGTTAGTTAATTTAATTTCCTTGCATCCATTTCATGCTTTCAACTTTTTCCACCGCAGATCTTGAGTCAGCCGCCGGGCAACAATTTATGCGGCTACTATGTATGTGAGTTTATGCACACCCAAATCGGAGCTGCCGACAGCATGCTAAAAGGCAACAAGGGGGTGAGTAAATATAATTACTAGCGTGAATGATGTATAGGTACTCCTTATATCTTATACAAATTCAAGTATTGATTAGTTAATGACTTAACGACAAGTGCCTCAATATTTGGCGGAACAAGGTTCGGAACTCTCGCCGGCACGAATGAGAGCAATCCAAGAACAACTCGTTGGTTTTATTTACGATGAGGTCGTAAATCCAAAAGGCGAGTTTCACGAACCAAATTTAAACAGGTGGGGCCCTTCGATAAGGACCGTGAAGCTTCGAAATTAGACATCTACGGCTAGCAAGAGCGATGCGCGTAAAAGATCCCGATGAACAGAAGGAAAAGAAACTCTAAAGTTGTGTACATATATATTGTAATACATTAGATGATGAGCAGAAGAACAAATATGTGTACATATTTTAATACATTAGATGTAATTAAATTTGTTAATGAATGTTTAGTGATTTAATTATCAGGCAAAGTGCATGATTGATTATATGTGCTTTAATTAGTTGTGATTTAACACACACATATATAATAGCTACTGGACACACACAAATATATATATATATATATATACACACACACACACACAAAACATCAGTACCAGTTGGAGAAACCAACCGGTACTGATGAGGGCCTCATCAGTACCGGTTGGACCGGTTGGAGACACCAACCGCATCGATGAGGTCTCGGCCGTTCACGACGCTGCCACGCAGACTTTGAACCGGCATCGATACTCTATCGATTCAGGTGAGGGAACCGGGACTGGTGCCTTTGAGTATCAGTCCCGAATGGCCTGTATCGGTTCAAAAACCGGTACTAAAGGCTGTTTTCAACCGGTACTGAAGGCTCTTTCCGTAGTAGTGGAAGAAACATGAGGCACGGATCTATACCTAAGCGACCAAGCCGCGGTCTTCATCATGTCCAACGCAACCCAAGCAGCCATGCAAGACCGAAGCCAGCGTTGTTGAGGTTAGCCAAGACTCGAGCACGTCTACAACAATCGCATCCATGGCATCCGTGTGAGGAAGGATGCCACCTATGTTCAGTGGTAGACTCACAATCAAATTTTAGAGCTTGCTAATGTAACTTGCTCACCGACTTGTCGAATGCCCTCTCTACATGCCGCTCGACCCGTGGCCGTTGATGCTCACGAGAGCCACCTGGCCTCCCGCTTGCCAGCACACACATGCACAGTCCACCAATCACCCATCTCCCTCACTGCCTCGCCCCTCAACCCCTGCCATTTGTCTCCCACTGGCTGCCACCCTATGCTCCTATCACTACTGCTCCAATGATCGACGCATGCACGGCACATAGCCTCAGGCATCTACAAGCTGCCACAAGTCCACCCACCGCGGCGCCACCCTTGGTCTTTGCTACAGTACCACCGGACGCTCTATCAGTCACCGCCCCACTGTCGTCTCGCAGGCCACATTTCCTGCATGCTCGCACGCCGCTTTGTCCCTACCGCCTTGCCGACCGCCACCCCACCCTTGGCTCAACACTCACGCCTGTCGTCTTGCTCGATTAGGAATTGGCAGCTTGCAGCTAGTGAGATTAGGAAGAGAGAGATGGCCTTTGGTGGGCTATATTGGGTCTGGTGTGTGTTGGTGGTGTTGACCCAACAACAAGGAAACAAATACTTTGACTCGGTCCACACGATGGAGGTAAGTATCTTAGACCTTCTTCTCCCTCAAGTCTTCTTCTTCTACCTTTAATCTCCATGGCACACCATGGAGGCTTGAGGGTAATAGGGGTAGGCTGAGCTCCACCTTCTTGCATGTGCCACGGTTGCCAGTGATGAGGCTGCCTCCCTCCATGTGCATCTTGTCCTTTCCGGAGCTCCAACATTGATGATGGAGGTGGAGCGTATCCACTTATTAGTCGATGGAGAACTAGATGGTGTCATCGTGCAGAGGCAATCTGAGGCCAGAGGATCTAGACGAGCAAGGAGCAAAGGGCGTCAACAGTGACGTGGTGGAGGATAGAGCCACTGGTGCCCTGATAGTGGATGCTAAGCAGCACTACGTGACCGCTCAACTCGGCCATGGCTGGGTCATGCACGGCCTTGACACTGATGGAGAGGTCCGGCGGTAGGGAGAGATGGAGGCGGTCGGCGGTAGGGATCGAGTGAAGGACACAGTGATTTTTTAGATCGGTTGAGGTAGAGAATTTTTTAGTGTGATGTGGGGACCACCTCAAAGACTAAATGTAATTGGGAACATATCTAGTGCTAAAGGTGATTTCAGTGCTAACATTTCATAAATGCTTTCACACATAGCTGGTTAGTTAAATCTCAACCTTCAAAACTTGATCCAAGGGTCCAGATTAGATTTTATCATGTTAGCACTGAAATCACCTTTAGCACTAGATATGTTCCTAATGTAATTTTAGGTTGTGTTTGGTATAGCTCTAACTCCACTAAATTTGTGGAGCTGGGTATTCCTAACTCCACTAGATGTATGGAGCTGAAGCTGTAGGTATATTAAGAATGTTTAGATGTGTCATCTTATTTACATTTTATACTAAAAATATAAACTTAATTCACTTTATTTTAACCTATAAGTTTCAGATCTCAGGTGAAGTCGGGATCTGGAGCTCTACCAAACAGGGTCTTACACACTGCAGAGAAAAGTGATAGTGTTAGTAGCACTTTGAAATAGTGCCAAATGGATATTTATGTATGTTTGATGTCATGGGATGAGCAACATCACTGCGTTTTGCTAAGAGGTGCCTCCATTTGAAAAACATTGGGCTATTCCACCTGGATTAATAAAGTTCAATGCATGAAACTCGAAGGAATTTCATCCCTACCGTTAAGTCTAGCTAGGTCTCAACACACCATAATATGGTGTTGTTTGTTTCGCTGTTGTAAGTAAAATACGAGTTAGAGGTACTTTATGCATGGCGCCCGACAAAATTTATTATAAATATAACAAATATTTGAGTGCACACATTATACAACCACAAGTTGAAAAGAAAGTACTGACTACATGAGTTGTTAAAGGTCGCCGCTTAGGTAGCGAGTGGAGTGGATGATAGAGGTGAGCAGCATGGTATAGGTTCATCGTGTTTTGTGTTTAAACTGTGCTAAGTAGTGACGGCCCGCCGTGCTATGTCATGCTGACCTGGCTCACCTTTGGTGAGCCCAGATATAGCCCATTTACGTTTCGTGCCGTGCCGATCCAGACTCAGCCCATTTGCACTATTGCAACGAGAGAAAAAAAGTCAAAGACGCATAGAGTTGAGACAGTGGATACAAATATTAAGGGGAAAAGAACTAAAATTTATTTATTCTTAAACAGTTACATAAAGCGAGGGGATTGTGCTGAACACGGCTGAGAGAGGAGGTAATGGGTGAAAAAGAGAATGAGAGAGACAGGCGGGATAGATTAAGAAAAACAAACGAGAGAGGGAGATTGAGAGAGACAGGTGAGAGAGGGAGCTGAGAGAGATTGAGAGAGATGAGCGAGAGAGCACAGCTTCATTCACCGTCTCTCAATATCTCTCAGCTCTTATCTCTCCTCTTGCCTGTCTCTCTCAGGTGTCGACGGTGGGGGTGGCGTCCATGCTGCTGGGTGCGTCCATGACATTCATGCTGCGCTTCTTCCTCATGTCCTGGATCATCGGGCCCGGTACGACCCGTGCTAAATGTCGTGCCAAGTCATACCGCCCATCATGCTTGGTTCTCGGACCCGGCATGGCCCTTGCTATAGTGTCGTGCTAGTCCGACATAGTTCACTTTGTGTCAGGCCGGGCTTTAAACCAGATCTTGTCGTCATGCCTCGGATTGGCCCAAAAAAGCTTGATCCGAGTGCCCACCTCCAGTGCAGGAACATGCATATTTGTGTGTGTGGTGGAAGCGGCCGTGTGGAAGGAAATTAGGAAGTGAAGGCATTGCAACCAAAAATTTATATGGCGGTACTTTTCTATAGATATTTTTTTATTTATCTATATAAATTATCATAACATTGTAAAAATACATTTTTATAGTATTTTAGAAGATGACTTAAATGTAGAGACATTATTTTGGGATATTATGGATAAATGGCATGGAATTTGGACCATAGATACACAAAAGTCTTATATAAAATGAAAAGATATTTTAAAAAATCTCTTCGTACATAGAGTCACTAATATGATATTTTAAAAAGTTATGTCTCCATGTAAAGATATTTCAGAAAGTGTCTGTTCGATCGTAGTGATTCTATGCATAGAGGCACTGTTTTGGTATTTTAGGGTGCGTTTGGTTGGGTGTACGAGGGTGAACCGAACCGTCCCGTATGGGATTTGGTTTTGTTTTTACGTTTGGTTGGCTGAACGGAACCATTTGGTACAGGATGAGATGGTACAGATTCTTAGAATATTTCAAAAAAATGTTGTACCATCCCGTACGGGAAATTTGGTTGAACCAATCGGTTCAGGACAGGATCGTTCACTGTCATCATCCCTCAAGCTAACCTCATCTCTCAATCCAATCACATCCTTTCAGCCAAACATCATTTCGTACCATACTGTATCATTTCATCCCAGCAACCAAACAAAATCTTGTATCATTCCATTCAGATAACCAAACACATTCGCTGTACTATCTCATCCAGAATCATCCCATCCATCCTGTACCATCCCTTCTGATTTATCCTCGTACACCCAACCAAACGCACCGACGTTCATAGCGAGGGTTGGCAAACCGTACATGTTCCATTCGCGGCCAGGCTGTCTGCACCGGACACTGGCTGGCTAGAGAATTTTTTTATTTAATATTTATTTTAAAACATATTTTCAAAACTAGTCGCCCGCAGCAAAAATTTTGAAAAGTATCATTGTCGCCTCAAAGACGGGCGATTGCCCTGCACTCCGGCGATCGGAGGCCAGCCCTAACGGTCGGAACGGCGCCGTTTATTAAACGCGCGCTGCTGACACGCTGTCGGCCGTCGCCAGTGATCGCCCATGGTTTGGGCGATCGCTGCCCCAAAGCACGACCGGTATTTTTATACCCAGCGACATTGTGCCCATTTGCTTGTCACCACGAGAGCGAGAGCGAGGAGAAGAAGAGGAGAGGAAGGAGAGAAAAAAAAGAGAGGGAAGAAAAAGAGGGAAAAATATTCATCGTTTTTTGAAGATAAGTCCGTAAATTTATATGTAATTTTTTTGAAATTTTAGTATTTTGTAATATTTAGAAATATAGAAATGTAGTAATTTAGAAATTTAATGTAGTAGGATGGGGTAGTTCAAATATTATGCAATGTTTAGAGATTTAATGTAGTATTTAGAAATGTTGAGAATCAATATAGTATTTAGAAATTTAATTTAGTTAGGATTGGTAGTAGAAATATTAGGCAATGTTTAGAGATTTAATATAGTATTTAGAAATATTAGGATTGTAGTATTTAGAAATGTTGAGAATCAATATAGTATTTGGAAATTTAATTTAGTTAGGATTGGATAGTAGAAATATTAGGCAATGTTTACATATTTAATATTTAGTATTTGCGGTATGTAATATTTTAGAGATTTAATATTTAGTATTTATGTATTTAATATTTTAGATATGTAATATTTATGTATGTAATATAGGTAGTCGAATTACTTATTTATAGTCAATAACCGTATACGTTAAAAATTAGTATATTTAAAAACATGGTAGGCACCGTTAAAAATCAAGAGAGTAAAATTTGACGACAATATAATGTAACATTTATATAGCGGTTAGGTGGAGAAATGATGATTTTTTGGTTCGACGTTGTAGGCGATATGTCGGAGAAATTGTATTTTCAGATATTCTATGGAGATGGGGAGATAGCACGGGGGCGAATGGAGTCGATTTGTCGGCATTTTCAGATCATCTGAGGCATATCTAGGCCGAGAGATAGGACATCTGAGGGTTTGATGGAGTGGATATTTGGATGTTGGTTTGGATGCCCAGAGTGGTCATGCGGGTTAGAGCGAGAGTAAGTCGTGCACAGACTTTTTTATGGAGAGCGATTCCTATTAACGCGACCTTGGCATGGAGGAGCTATGTTGGTCTCAGAGAGCGGGTTGGCGCTCATGTTCTTTGGTAGATTGGTACCAAGTACCTCCATTGGTGTCGGAGGTGCGTGATGTCGGGGTAGATATTACGGAGGAGGGGAATACAGATATGCAACAACGCGATGATGAAGGTGGTGGCGAGGTTGGCGGTGGCGACGGGATCGAGGGGTGCGAGGAGCCAGCCGTGGAGGCGCAGGGGGTGGCCGACGAGGGGGAGGAGGTGGAGCACATAGTTGAGTTGATGGAGGAGGAGGACCGTGCGGATGAGGAAGTCCTTGATGGCGAACGCTCGGACGAGGAGGACAATACTCCTGAGGTGCCTGTCCCCGGTGCGTGGACTAAATATAATTTCGAAGACCTGACAATGAATGAAAGGAACAGAGATGCATGGGAGTATCATGAGAACGAGGTCGCGCAGGGGGCCATATATAAAGACAAGGAGGCCGTGATGGATGCGGTGAAGTACTGGTCAATGTCTCTTCGGCGCCAATTCAGGGTAGTGAAGTCCAGCAAAAAGACTACGACGTGAAGTGTGTAGTTGATTCGTGCCCATGGCGGGTGCATGCATACAAGGGGAAGTGGAGGGACTACTGGAAATGTTCCATAGTGACGGAGCATAACTGCCAACTGGAGGAAGCGGAGCAGGAACACCGCAATCTGTCGTCCACTTGGGTGGCAAATGTGTTTTATGGTCGATCGTCGACAATCCGCGACCGCACCTCGATCCATTATCGAGCCGTCGAGAGAGGTTTCAGTACAAGATTAGCTACGGAAAGGCTTGGAGAGCAAAAAGAACAGCTTTGCAAATACGGTTCGGGACATACGAGGCTTCTTACGAGAATATTCCACACTTGCTCAGGGCAATATCAAGTAGGAATCCCGGTACGGTCATCGACCTTGCGGAGTTTCCCGCGGATGGTGCGTGCGCGGGTAAGTGGGTCTTGCAGCGGGCCTTCTTCGCCCTCTACAAGATGCATTAATGCCTTCCGGCACTGTCGCCCGGTCATTTGCATGGACGGCACATTCCTCACAGGGAAATACAAGGGCCAGATTCTAACTGCAATCGCGGTGGACGCCAACAACCAGGTTCTACCGGTCGCATTGGCCTTCGTGGAGGGGGAAAACACCGAGAGCTGGTACTGGTTTCTTGAAAGAGTCAAGATGGCAGTTGTGCAAGACCGCCCCGATGTATGTGTCATCCATGACCGACATGCAGGGTTCTTGAGGCGATCGTGGATATGCAACAAGGGTCCGACGTCGTGGGAAACAAAGTGGCTGACACCAAGAGCGGTGGTGCATGAGGCACATGGGTGCCAATTTTTTCGTCGCTGGCCAGAACAAGGAACTTATGAACATGTTCAGCGGCCAGGCAAACAGAACCGCGGAGGAAGTTCGAGTCATTGTGGAGGACGTTGGATGAACTAACCAAGAAGCAATCATGAATCCAAGGGATGGCGCTTAGTTCGTCAAGGAACCCTATGGTGTACCACGAGCAAGGAGATAACCCCTGACCTTGTGTGCGCCCCGACCGACGCGATCAAACATCCGGCGAGGTCGGGGCAAGCATAAAGAGTTTCACGGATTGGATACGACACGAGCCGTTGGAGAAATGGTCCATTCAGATGACGAGGGCGGTTCCGCTATGGAATAATGACAACCAACTGGCGGAGATTTACAACGGGTAATGAAGGCGCGAGATGCCTCCGTTGGTGGGCATTGTTGAGGTGTGTTACTTAGGCACCCAAAGATATTTCGTTGGCGGTACAAGGCCTCCGTTGCATGTATGTCGGACAATCGCTCGTCAGTACTCGACGGTTGTCTCTACGTACATGGCAAACAAGACACGGAAGGCACAGACACATCGCTTGACACCGGAGAGTGGCGTGGAACGGAGGTACCACGTGCACTGCGGTGACCGGGGTCGCAGAGGTGCCCACCGGAGAGGACTTCCCATCTGTGCATACTCTGAGCTGCTGACTGCGAGTGCTCCTGCCAGAAGCCACGCCTGCTGCACTTGCCGTGCTCTCACGTGATTGCCGCAGCAGGCGAGACACACCAGTCATGTCGTCCGTACATCTCCCACTACTACTACAAGCAAAGTGTTCTCAACACGTGGCATAACGAGGTGTACGGCACGGGTCGATAGATCGTTCGGCGGCCCCCCTCCGTGGCATCGATGGGTACCGACATCCGAATGTTGAAGCGAAGGTCGGGCGTCGAAGGACACGGCGATAGGGAACGATATGGACGAGTCTCGAGGCGCGTCGTAATTGTGGATAATGCAATTCTATGTACCGCTTATTTGTTGTCTCCATCAATGTATTTTCGATTCTATGTACCGATTATTTGTTATCCCGTCAATGTATGTTCGATTGTATGTACCGATTAATTGTTGTCCCCGTCAATGTATTTTTGATTCTATGTACCGCTTATTTGTTATCCCGTCAATGTATTTTCGATTGTATGTACCCGCTTATTTGTTATCCCGTTAATGTAATATTTGAATATGGAACATTGCATTACTTTTCATTTAATTTTTGTAGTTGCAACGTGTACCATGAATTTGCTTTCTAACCATGAATTTGCTTTGTAACCACGCAGTACAAAGCGACGATGATGGCGATTGGGCATGTCACGACACTACTCCCGTACCGCTAGACCAAAGACGTGGACTTGACCCACCGGTCTAGGTTGTCCGCAGCTGAGGGCGGCGGTGGGGACATCGGTCTCGGTGCCGAAGAGTTTCTTCTGGATCGACCGCGCTGGGTTCCTGAAGAAGTCCGAAGTTTTCGACTCTTTACTTACCCGCTAATGGAATTTTAACGACGCTACACACTACGCAGGTGAAGATGCTGCCGGCTTACTTCCGTTCTGCCGGATGGTGGAGCAGACGACTGTGGAGGGCCCGCACGTCACACGGTTCTCGTACGACCGGTCCCTGCTGACCGCTCTCGTGGACCGGTGGAGACCGGAGACACACACGTTCCACCTGCCGTGCGGAGAGATGGCTCCCACGCTGCAGGACGTGTCGTACCTCCTCGGCCTCCCCTGCACGGGTCCTGCAGTTGTGCCGCACGACGCCCCCCTCGATTGGCGTGAGCAGTTGGAGGCGCGCTTCGCCCAGGTGGACCGACACCCCGCAGCCGGCCCGTACGTGCCCCACAGGACAGATGAGAAGCACGGAGTCCAGAAGGCGTGGCTGCTCCAGTTCACGGTTAGTACCTCGTTCATTGCAACTTAACGGATATCGGGATGACATGCCCATATGGGAGGGCAGAAATCCACATAAACAACAACCAAAATTTAAGTCTTATACACCCGAGACGTACGGCATAGGCCACCCAATGGGCGACAGCTAGGAGAACTGCGGAACCCCATGGAGTTCTTTCATAGTAGGGGTTGAGCGGTGTCCGATGACACGTCGTAATATTAGAACGGGTCAAGTAATATGCAGAAAATGTCTTACATCATTCTGGCTGTACCCTGATAGGCGAACGATCATTTGTTCCACCACGACAACAGTGCTTTCCTTATTAACCTCGTCCATCGTTGTAATGCCCATGTAATATAATATAATCTAATCTATTGCTTATTTTATCATCTGAACTTTGGTGTATGTGCCCTTATATATGTATTGTTTAAATTTTAAAAATTCCTCATATATTAAAATCATTTGAAAATTTTATGGTAATATCACCGATTTATCAGAACTCCATAAAAGTTTCAAAATTTTCAGACCTCGTAAAAGTTTTCATGGTTTCGTGGTCATGAGTGCCTTTTCCGATTTTCGCAACAAAATGCCGGGCAACGTCCGCCATCTCGCCAGACGTAAGTGGTAGCCCGCATTGCGAGGGCGCCCTTGATTTTTCCCGTATTTTTTGACCATGTCCGCCTGTCCTGGGCTACTGGCCGCTAAGTGGCCACGATTTCCGTGGTTTCGTGGTCGCGAGTGCCTTTTTCGATTTTCGCAAAAAATGCCGGGCAACGTCCGCCATCTCGCCCAGACGTAAGTGGTAGCCCACATTGCGAGAGCCGCCTTCAATTTTCCGTATTTTTTGACCGTGTCCGCTTCGTCCAGCTGGGCTACGAAAACCCCAAGTGGCCACGATTTCCGTGGTTTCGTGGCCGCGAGTGCCTTTTCCGATTTTCGCAACAAAATGCCGGGCAACGTCCGCCATCTTGCCCGTCTGAAAGTCGAGCTCGCGTTGCGTGAGGCCGCCTTGATTTTTTTCAGATTTTTTGACCGTGTCCAAATTTCGTCGCGAGGCTACGAAAACACCTAAGTGGCCACGATTTACGTGGTTTCGTGGCGCGAGTGCCTTTTCCGATTCATTACATGACAATAAGTTTTTTCTAATTCTTCCGGCTCAATATAACAATCATTGCACAAACAATTTACAACAAAAAATTCAAAATAAATTTTTAAGATCTGATCGTCGCTCGCCCGGGCGATCGGTACATTTTTATTGTTTTTTACTCGCCGTTAGGTTCGGAGATTTGCCGTTCTGTGACCAGCCTCACTGGTCGCCTGCGTCAGGGGCGATCGCCTGCTAGGGCGAAGGGAGGGTAGATTTCAAATTTTTTTGCCGCGCAGCTTAGTTCTGAAAAAACGATTAAAAATAAATATTAAATAAAAAAAATTCGCTGGCTAGAGAGGACCTTCTAGAAATGGCCCGACCTATATCTGCTGGGCTTCCAGTGGACGTTCGGCGGACCTGTCTTGTGCTCCGGCCCACTTTTGAACCAGTTGGACCTGTCTTGTCAGAACCTGCTCAAAATGCCGCCCGCCCGCGCGGGAGGCGCCCTCGCGGAGGCGCCATTGACGGCGTCGGCTCCATCTTCACCGAGAGCTCGGTCTTGTGGGCTGCAACGCGTCGAACACGCCACCGGGCGCCAATTAACCGACGCTGCTGGCGTTGACCTCAACGGCGCCGCCGGCCGGACAACTGCTTCTCTGCCACCTCCTGCTTCTCTTGCATGCTGCTCTTACCGCTAGATCCAGGTCACAACAATGTACTAAACACAACTCACATAATATGCAACAGACTTAGTTCTTAAAGGCCTACTATCAACAATTGCTACACCTGTTGCTACGCTTCAGAGCATTTCTTCTAACTTAACAAAGTCATCATCAGGTTAAGTAAACAACTCATTGTTCATAATGTGGTTCCTCGATTTCAGTAATATATATTACTTCAATTCGCAAGCATATTTCAGAGATCGATACTGATCCAGTGATCCTAGAGGTACCAGCTCATATCCTCGCCAAAAAGGAAAAAAGAGGTACCAGCTCATAATTTCTGAGACAAATCAAGGCAAATATAAATGGAAGCAAGTTTTCTGGGAAGGCTGTATTACACATAAAAATATATCTTTCAAAAAGGCAACGTATCTCCACTGAATCAGCAAAGCAGCATAGGTCTCTGCAGACTGACCCTAATTTCGACGACAGGCAGTCGACACTAGGGGGTGCCGGGTAGGCACCCAAAAAAATTGAGAAACGCTACAAGGTCCCATCTTTACTATGCTAAATTTGTTGATTGAATTGATTTCGATTTCAATAGTTTGGGATTTTTAACACCTTAGAACTGTTTGTATCGTACTTTTAGCAGATGATATCCCAAATGGCGTTGCATGATCATGACCATATGAATGAGAACCACCGATTAATTTATACCAGATTTTGATGAGGAAGATCATCATAAGAAGCAACAAGCTACCTCCTAACCGCAATAGATAGGAGCATCGAGACACAATGCAGCAAGGCTACTGTGCGAAAAAAACGGCGGATAACACGAGCAGTATGAAGGGGAAAAAAAGACATATAGCACAATGGCTAGCCCATCTATAAAACTGTTGGTATGTGGCGCACAATGTAAAACTTCATTCTGATATAAATGCGTATACATCCTAGAATAATACACTAACCAAAGCACCTGTGCGCGATTCAACTTCAGCAGCGCCAACTGCTGGATTTGCTCATGCCAGTGTTACCACATTCAAGATTAAGTGATACATACAATCCTTATGTCAATCCCACGATACTCTCTGTAGCCTACAATTTATAGTTGCATTTTGCACACTGGACGAAAGCTGCTTAGGCATAGCACAACCACGGCACAGAAAAAATCCCCACAAGCTCCTCACGAGCAGCATCGCACATCAGACATTTTTCATTTCGGCCAAGCAAACCACTAGCATACAGCACGCACACACAAGCAGCAGACGATAGCGAAGACCAAAATGAGGCTAAACCGCTAAAGTAACAGGCCCTAGAAATGTTCACGCAGAATTGAACATACAAACACTTCCGACCTGATGGGTTAGCTGCGACACAAACCCAAAGCAAGCTAGCTCGAGGCTTCATCTCTTACGGTTTCTTATTTTTCTTCCTCCGAATTAGAGCTCCCACAAACAGCCACCACATCTCAATAACAAGACAAGCAAGCACACATCGCAATTGGCAACCAAATGCTACGGCGTCATAACCACAGCCTAGATAAGACAGTTGTAACATGCATACGCATACGCAGGTTCCACAAAAAAAAAAAAAAAACAACAGTTGCTTAGGGGTCAACAACCACTCAAAGATTAAATCAACTTAAAACACTGTGAACCACGGTAACCCCACAAAACTTGGCAAACATACATAGTCCTAAATTGCAACAGCTCGTATGAATGATCACATCCTATCCTCTCTCCTGCGTGGGGCGCTGGTTATGATCTCGTCAACCCTGAGGATCATCTCAGCCGCCTCGGTGGCCGACAACAGAATGGCTTGCTTCACCTTGAACGCCTCCGATATCCCCCGCTTTTGCATGTCTCCGACCTGCAGGTCGTCATATTAGTTTCAAGCTCAGTACAATTGTACAAGTTTAACAGAAACTTGATATCCCCGTGAACTTACACTGCCTGTGATTACGTCAATTCCGGCAGCACTATTCTCCTTGTGGTGCTCAGCACGGAGCTGAGAGATCAGCTCAGCACTATCCAGACCAGCATTATCAGCTATGATTGTCGGGATGGCTTGCAGGGCACGCGAAAAAGCGTCAATGGCGTGAGATTTCTTCCCAGGGGTCTTCCTTGCAAGTTCATCCACTTCTTTAGCCATCACCATCTCAGGCCATCCACCCCCAAATAAGACACGGGTGTCATTTACTGTCTGGGAAAGCACACATAAGGCATCATGCAAGGACCTCTCAGCCTCGTCAAGCACATGCTCACTGTACACAACAAAAACACATGTACATATTCAATATACAGCACAGAAAATACCTAAACATTAGAGAATTATCCTACATGATAAGGAGCTACACAAAGAAGACGTACCTTGCTCCTCTCAGGACAATGGTGCAAGCCTGCCCCATCTCAACCCCGGAGAAATGGATCAGCTTATCCTCCCCAATCATAATCTCTTCAATGACCTTGCAGTGCCCAAGCTTAACAGACTCTGGGTTGTCAAAAGTTGATGCAATCTCACCACCAGTGACAAGAGCTAGCCGTTCAATGCCCTCAAAGTCAGCATGCTCAATAGCGAGTATGCCAGCATCAGCAAAAAGTTCCTCAGGGAAGTTATAGATTAACTGCCTGTTGACGAAGCAGTTGATTCCATGAGCAATGATTTTTTGAACTTTCTCTCTCATTTTCTGCTTTTCAGCAGCTTCAATGTCTGCAACCTTAGCCATTGAATCCACCCGGACACGTGCCCCGTAAATCTTAACTTTATCTGTGTCCATAGCAGTGTTCGCAACCAAAATTTTAGCATTCTCAATTCGCTTTGGCTGCCCAATGCCAATTTTCTTGTCAAGAATGAACCTACAAAATCGAAATCACTAGCAGTATCATCATCATGGTTGCGTTAGTTGAAAACTGGTATACAAGAGTTTCCAAGTAAATTCAGTACTTGCACAAGAGTGCACATTGTTAATTGGTGAACTACATAGAAGACACTAATACCTGATTGGAAGCTAACAGGTTAAAAGTCATCAAAAGTTGGGATAAGAAAGAACAGATATTCCCACAAGATAGCTGTGACAGAACATACCCTTCATCCAAAAAGGAGTCCTTAAGAGATCCTCCAGGTTTCTTCAGAATTTGAATTGCTTCCAAGTTGGTGCTACCCTGCCACCAGAATGATGCAGATCAATCAATATTCTAACAACATCATGTGACAACATGACTGAACAACTATGAACTATACTTCAAACAGCATCCCGCAAATAGAAACAGAAGTTGAATAACAAGATATGTGATCACCAACTTTGACCCAATCCTTTGAATACCTTAAGCCTTAGGACAGCATCAACCGCAAGCTCAGCAAAGTACTCCTTGTCCTGGGAGAGTATCTTTGAACTAAGGGTGGTCATAGCAATGTTCATGAGATCAGATCTAAACTTATCTGCAGCACCAAAGGAGGCTTATTGTCAGATCAATTTGCCTGGTCGCATATTCTTGAGATAAAACATAAAGCATGAGAAGAAGTGCAATTCGATTGATACATTAGACTGACAATTACTCTCAACCAACATAACTATATTTCAATATTGCCAGATCCTATGTGCTAGGCCTCCAGAAAGTGAGATTTAGAGGACAAAAAGGGAAATATACCTCCATGTCAAGAAAAGTATTAATTCAATCGTAAATTTAAAATTTGTTCCACATCATTAATTACTAGGAGAAAGATAAGTCTTAACATAATGAAAAAGTATAAATGTAGTTATATAACCATATATGAAGAAATAAGTCACCTGTATTTTCTTTGTTGTCCATGGCCCTCTGTAGCAAAGCATTTCTAGCACACTCAGCAGCCATTCTGTAACCTAATGTTTCATGAAGAAATGAAGCATTAGAGATGTGTATGTGTAACCTCGAGATTAGTCACAGCTTTGCAGACAGTATAATAGAATGTGTACCATCTCAGTATAAAACAGGCAAACCAAATGATACTAGAAATGAAAGCACAGAAAACAAAGGAAAATACAATAGTTGTTCATCACCAACACAGCATCAACGCACAATTGCACTACATTAGCATGTTTTTTTTTCTGGGTACAGTCTTACATGAAAAATCTAAAAGCAGCCTAGACCGAGCAAGCAGCATTTCAATAAAGTATTTAAACATGAAAACCCATTTTTCAAACTTCACATGTATGATCGATCTGCGTGATTTGTTATTATCATTACTCAAGCAAGACCAATTTACATGTACTGAATAAAGTTACCCAATCTTCAAATGTTAGGGGTGAGATATTGCAATAATTGTGTTTAGAAAATGTTGTTAGCATGAAAGGCACATTACACCAGAAAGAACGAGGATTACCTGCAATAATAGTCATCGGATGAATTTTCATGTTAACCAACTTTTCGGCCTCCCTCAAAAGTTCTCCAGCCAAAACAACGACAGAAGTTGTTCCATCACCAACTTCATCATCTTGAACTTTTGAGATGTCTAAAACTCATTAAGGACTAAACTTTCTTTACATCAGAAAGAACATTAATACAACAAACAGATTAAATGAGATCAGGAGAAGCTATACAATAGATGTAATGCCAGATCTAGAAAACTCATCACTGTGCCAGCTTAGCATGAAAATCATACAGCAACAGATTCGAATGAAAGGATACCAACAAGAACCTTTGCAGCAGGGTTGTCGATATGAAGAGACTTCAAAATTGTTGCCCCATCATTTGTGACAGTAACATTCCGCCCTCTGCCAGTTGATTGCAGGATCTTGTCCTGATCATAAACAAGGTCACATGTAAAATTGTTGAAAAATACTCTACCATTTTGAGTGGCTGCCATCTTTTGTACGAAGTGCAAAATTTCTTTGTGAACACATGTACTTCAAACACTAAGGAGCGTACCATTCCTTTTGGTCCCAATGTGGTCTTGACTAAGTCTGCAATTGCCATAGCACCAATGAAAGATGCCTGAAAGGAGACGAAATTACAGGACAGCATAAATGAGAAAGCTATAGAACAGACAAGGCAGAACACACAGACACACACACACACAAAATGAGACTCTTTAGGGCCTGTTTTGACCAGGGGTATTTTAGTTGAAACTACGATTCCTGAAGCAATTTGTAACTTTCGCAGCCTGAAAGAATGCAACACGGATAAGAGCAGTGCATCCCTTTGTGGCCAAATACAAAAGTGCATCTCATATTCTCATCACAGAAGCTTCTTCAAACTAATTTGCATAGTGAGAAGTTGCAAAAGCGCTTGTGCAGCAGCAAAGCATCCGCAGGCCGCAGCAAACCAACAGATCCTCCTAAGCCACACCACAACGCGCGGCGACCACTAGGGTTTACGATTTGGCACATCCAGAAGCACCCATTACTCAGCTGGGAAAGCACCACCGAGCGAAGCCAACAGAGATAGCGAACGGATCAGAGAGGGGTGCCTCACCATCCTGGCGCGCTCGCCCTTCTCCTCGACGGCGTCATCCTTGAGCACCCTGTCCATCTGCCCAAACACAGTGAAAGGGAGTGAGAAGCGCATCGAGTCCGTGGCGCGTCCAAGCACGGAGGAACCGTGGCACCAGTAGCGGATTAGATCGCAGGGGGAGGAGGCGGTTACCGCGACGAGAGGGAGCGGGAGTGACCGGAGATTGGGAGCGGCGGCGGTGTTGGGGAGCAAGCTAGATTAGGGCGCGGGGCTGGAGAGGAGAACTCGCCAGAGGAGTAGGGATCTTTTTCTTCCCCTTACTCATGGGCCACGAGTCCATGACAAGAGTGGCCCACGAGTCAATGACCTGGCCCGCCGCTCACTGCGCATGGGCTGCGGCCCAGTCTGAAAATTGGACCACCAAATAGGCAAACCTTCGTTTTTCTAGCCCTGATAATTCTTTTTTTATTATAGCGCTCTTTCAAATGTATAGTCTCGTCTCCGACTGCAAATAAAGAGCCAATCGGTCTTAACACACGCGAACGATGATTCAAAAGGTTTGAGACATGCTAACTAATTTGATCTTACAATTGACAAGAAAATTATAATCTCAACAACTATGTCAACCAATTAGTTTTTTTTTTCAATATAGATCTAATTTAAACAGCTATTTAGCCGATTAGATAATGTGTAATGATAAATCTGACTAGCTTATTATAGCTGATCAGATGGTTTAGTAAATGAAAAATTTCCCCAAAAAGACTATGTGTAGTAAGATCGAAAAACAAAAAACAAACATGGATAAATTAGTGTAATTGAAGATGATCAACAATCAGTGATGTGCAATTTTATTAATCAAGGAAGAATTATAAAGTCTAAATTACAAGAGCTACTCCTAGTTGATAGGAAAAAGTAGATGTGAGTTGTTTGATTGATTGTTGTATTTTTTTCGACTCACCTCTATCCCTTTTTATAGAGTATAGGCCGATCATATTCTCCTCTGATCCGTCATATAAATCGTATCGGGCTCCACTTCTTGATAGGTAAAATTCCTTCTTTGAATCAATATCGGTTAGAATTTCAAATTTAACTCAACTTTTCACTTTCAAACCGACATTGGTAAGAAATATTCAATTTTATTTTTAGCCTGACAAATTAGTTATACCTTACCAAATTTTGATGCTAACAATAGAGGGCTTGTCCCACAGCTCGGAAGGAGGTACCGAGCTAGGGGAGTGTCATCTGTCAGCGCTTTCGTGATCAAAATTAGGATGACTTTTACAATTGTGTTTAGAAGAGAATCAGATTTTTTTTAAAAAAAATTGTCCTATAGCTGGAAAAAGTGACGACATCGAAAATAGGAGTACAGTTCTAGTGACGCCGGCAGATCCAAAAACTACTCCCTACGGTTTAAAATTCAACTTTTAAACCAGGCATCCGATCCATTCCCATCATGGTGTTTCCTGTTACGAGATCTTCGAAACGAGGGTGCACCTGCGTATGTTTCGTATCTGATTTTTTTTATATTCTTCTTCCTCCGATTGTTGTAACAATTGTTTTGATCTGTTCCACCGGTAGTTTTGATATATTTTTTTCTAGTACTATTTTTCGTATGTTCCGTTAACACATTTCGATTTGTTCCAGCATTTGTTTTTTTTCTCTGCAAAACGGGAGCTCAAATTGCGCGAATCATCAATAGGGTTGTTGGTTAAGCCAAGTGTCCCTTTGACAGAGAAGTGGATTGATTGATTGATGCCTGGGTTGAATTGAAGCAAGGAGAACATGACCACACGTACTATTCAGAGGGTCCTGGCATGCTGTTTGGTAACTGCATACAGCAAAAAGTTCTGATCGCATTTTGTGCATACCTTATATTATAGCAAGGAGGATTGACGTCTTTTCAGCTATGCTATATCACCTTTTTAGATAAATGTATATCTTATATTATAGTTGGAGGATTGGCACCCTCCCAGCTATGCTATATCACCTTTTTGCGATAAATTTCTCTGAAAAATTTAAAATTGTGTTTAGATCTTTCGGTCAATTTTTAATAGAAAGAATCCAAAAATTAAAATTACATTTATGACCCTTCGTGGTTTACGTTCAGATCCTCTCAATAGTTTTTATCAAAATGGACCCGAAAAGAAACAAAATTAGGTTTGGATCCCAAGAAATCAGTTTTAGCATATTTGAGTACCTAAAGAAAAACGAAAATACGTTTTGGTCCCTCGTGGTCTTCTCCTGAAAAAACCACAGATTCGCCGACAATTTATAGCAGTCCATGGATTCACCGATGGGTCCTAGCAACCTTTTTTAAAAAAAGAAAAAAGAAAACCGGAGTTACGTAAAAAAAGAAAATATGTTTGTTTTCTTAAAAAAAACAAAAACACATATTCGCCGATGGTTTATAGTAGTCTACAGATTCGTACGGGTCCTAACAACCCATATTTTTAGAAAAACAAGAAAATCAGAATTACAAAAAAAAAACAAAAATACGTTTAGGTCCCTTCGTGTTTTTCTCCCAAATTTTTTTTCAGAAATATCCGTTGGACCAAATTTCGCGCAACACAGCATCGTGCGATCGAATTTTCCAAATTTCGCATGATGCAACGTTGGGTGACGAAATTTCACACGACGCACAGAACGCGTGGCCCTAGCTAGTTAGCTTTCATACTCGACAATATTGAGACCATGGATTCACCGATGGGTCCTAACAACCTTTTTTTAAAAAAAGAAAAAAGAAAATCGGAGTTACATAAAAAAAAAGAAAATACATTTGTTTTCTTAAAAAAACAAAAACACATATTCGCCGACGGTTTATAGCAGTCTACAGATTCGCTGCAGGTCCTAACAACCCATATTTTTAGAAAAACAAGAAAATCAAAATTACAAAAAAAAAAAAATACGTTTAGGTCCTTCGCGTTTTTCTCCCAATTTTTTTTAGAAATATCCGTCGGACTAAATTTCGCATAACACAGCATCGCGCGACCGAATTTCCCAAATTTCGCATGATGCAACGTTGGGTGACGAAATTTCACACGACGCAGCGTAACGCGTGGTCCTGGCTAGTTAGCTTTCATACTCGACAATATTGAGATCATTGGGGAAGGGTCAGTTCCAAGCATTTCACAACACTTAGGCGTTGTGTTGAACATAGGGTTTGAAATATCGATGAAAATCACTTGAAAATCATGATTTTTGACCATATAGATCTAGCTCGATAAACAAAAACCGGTTAGTAAACCGGTCCAATTCAAATTTAAATTCAAAAAGATTAGAAAATTTTAAAAAATTATCCAAAAGTTCCCAAAAATTAGTATTAATAGCTTTTTGACATCTTCAATGAATTTTTTTGAAAAACCGAATTTGTGAGATGTTTTTTTGAGCAAATCCAAATATAGATAATAGAAAAGGATCTTATGTTGCTTTGAGATGCAGGTGATGACTTAGCTTGACTTACCTATGTATATGTAGGTGATGGCTCTAAGATAACGTTTAACAATAGACCTACAATCTTTCATTGATTCTTTGATCCTCTAATGGTCATCAAATAGCAAATAAAAGTTGAGAACTTTATAGAAGAGGAGGAAGTATACCTTGAAAAGCAAGTACTGTTGGTCAGTGATATGAAGCGCTTCTATTCATCACTCTTTCCATTCATTAGTTGCTCCTTTTATGATTCTTTTGATCCTATGCAGGATTGCAATGAATCACAAAGTCGATATCGAGGTACCCTAGAGCCGAGCATCGTTTTGAAGACCTTATCAAAGCACTTTCAAAAGAGCTTGAGAATACAATGGGTGGCAGTCAATCTCCTGCTAATGAGTCTCAAATTTGAAAGATAAAAAGCGGCATTGTTCAAATGCTTAGCCAGAGATCACTATAGAAAACAGCAAGCATCTGAGGTGATGATCAAGAGGTGCAATTGACAAATGATGCTCACACTACATAATATTTCTAAAAAGCAGTTAAACAAGCTCTTTATTGTCTTTCCCGTACTATTTTCACTAACTCGTACAAAGAGTTGACACTAGTGTATGAGCTAACTCCAACCACTCTTCTATGAATTGCATGCTACAATTACTAATATAATTTAGAAATTAAGTTTCCTCCTTTTGTATCATTGATGCCCCAAATGAGATGTCCATTTTTTGGTATATCATGTTTGATTTGTTATTCTCGCATGTTTGGAGTTTTGGGCACCTAGCTAGGAATTTGAATTTATCTTAGCATATATTTAGAAAACACTATTGAGCAATTTTTTTCCCAATTTTCATTGAATGTACCGATTTTCGATGTAAATCGGTCGAAACTCAGTAAAAATTAGTTGAAAATCGATAAAACCAGTCGGTTTTCGATTTTATTTTGCCGTTGTTTAACCGCCGAGTTCAAAAGTTAGACTTTACAATTTGTTCGATTTCTACCGATTTACGACGAAAATCGATACCGCCTGGGCGGATTTCCAATCTTGGTTTGGTGACGTAAACCCTAGTTGAACATCTCCCTTCAGCTTAAAAAGCACTGACCTGGAAAATTATTTTCATTGATGCATGTAGTTGAGCATGGGCGCACCCCTAAAATTTGGGGAAACACAATAGGATATGTTTCTTAGTTGATAAAGTTGAACTATTTAAAATATTATGCGCACGATTTTATGGAGTGATGATGAGTAATTCTAGTCATGTAAGACCTTATTTAAACTATTTGTATTGTATTTTTTTTGTGCAAATTTTAATTTTACGTTTTGAATACATGATACAAACATACAGGTAAAGCGTGCCCATTCATTGGATTTTTCCAGGACCACCGCTTTAGTTGAGCGTCTCCCTTCGGCAAGGTGTGAAGCCGCGCGGGAAGGCACGAGATTCCCATGCATTCCAGCCCCCAAAAGTGGGCGTATTGACGAGGTTTTGAATACATATGTTTGGACTGACCACACTAGAAGATCCATGGCGTGTCAAGACTCGCCACCAGCCACGTGTAACCTATGCTTGCCGTCCAAATAAATTATCAAGAGCAAGTGTCTAGGATTAATTCTCTCTCCCTAATTGATTGATTCTAGGGATTTTCTACGTAACAATCAATTGGATATTTTGATGATCTCAGTCAAATTCCTCTGAGCCATCGAATATAATATGAATATTGTCCCAGATCACCTCCCTCTTCCTTCCTAAAATCCCTTCTCCCTACATCCTTAAACCTGCGCAGCCTATCCCATATGCCGCCTCAATCTTGATTTGTTGAAAAATTAGCGCAGAAGCACGTTTGAGAGGACTAGATTTATAATTTTGGTTGAGAGAAGCTCGATTTGAGAAAAAGAAGCAAAGTGAGCTGAAAAAAAGTCATCGCTTCCCAAGCAAATGCTTGCTTCGTCAGCTGTGGCAGCAGTTTCAGAGAGATGGAGGGAGTGGGCACGGATCTAAGATCACATCCAAGGTTGCCTGTCCGTTCATAAAGGAGTCACATTCAAGATATGTTTTCTACTTTTCAAAGTCCATAGGATGCTAGTATGATCACTAAATTCTCTTATCATATATTCGGAGAAAACATGGTAAAATTGCAATATTCGACAAAACACTGTAAAACTGCAATATTGTGAAAGTATATTTCACGATAAATTCTATTTTTGATTAATTTTTAATGATAAATTCACTTGTATTATTTTCATATTAAACCATACCTTTAATCAAAATTAATAGAGTTTGATTTTACATATTCTATAGCAACACTCTTTTATGGCTAGAGGGAGTATACAACATTACCATTGTTTATAATTGTAATTTATTAATCAACTTGTCTAAAAGAAAAGGATGTACTCGAAGGATTTGGAAGAACCTGGTACCATATGTATCCTATACTATGTCCGATTGAAAGTAGCTTCCATGTAGCCGATGTGCCCGTTACGTCAGGCTACTAAGGGAGCACTACTTAGCTTGGAACGGATAACCATA
Organism: Guadua angustifolia; assembly: GCA_036346375.1. Classification (NCBI taxonomy): domain Eukaryota; kingdom Viridiplantae; phylum Streptophyta; class Magnoliopsida; order Poales; family Poaceae; genus Guadua; species Guadua angustifolia. The sequence goes on along the minus strand of CM070511.1, from coordinate 7,619,874 downwards.
TATGCTGGGCTTGTCCAGGACAACGCATGCGTATCTACTTATACTATCACTTATTTATATTATCTAGAACAAATAATAAATCTAACATTTACAATGACTATCTCTATAATTTATCTCTAGATAAACACTTTTAACTACAACATTAAAGCTTGTATAATAACTATCTTTTATCTATGTCATTTAAAGTAAGTATACTTGTTCCACATAGGCTTTTGGCTAGCGATAACACGTTGTTTCCCATGCGATACTAAATGTTGCATAAGAGCCGATTCTCTTCTCTCTTCTCACTCTTCTATATAAAACAAAATTGATGTGTACATACTAATATATAGTAAGCATGTGAAATTAAACAAACTGGAACCTAGTGATGGAAGTGTCGGCGATACTAAATGTTGCATAAGAGATTACAATCATCCCTACCCAATCTGACTCGATTTCTTTAACTAAGGCCTATCTGATTCTTCACGCTTTCTTCTCTTCTCACTCTTCTATATAAAACAAAATTGATGTGTACATACTAATATATAGTAAGCTATGATGACTTTATTATCCCTGCGAGTTCATCTGGGCATGAGTATGAAGGTCGCAATGATCCGACGCAGGAGGTTTCGATGACATTTCTTCTTGGCGTTCTTGATCCGTACGCCGATTTCTTCGCCCCAAATGAGAAGATCGTCGTTCCTCGAAACCCAGGCCTTTTACAAATCTACATCCTGCTCCTTCGGTAGAGGTTTCCATGGTGTCTCTATCTTTGAATCTTTTTGCTCTTCACCGAGATTTTGATCTGAATATGTGTTCTTCGTTTTTGAACTTGCGGGATCGAAGCCTTCTTCTCTGCGCCGCTCCCAATTCTGTCCATAAGAGTGACAAGCGGACCTTTCTGTTGTCGTCCTCTGCGGCACTTGACCATATAAGCGAAGCAAAATAGGTGGTCTGGTGATGATCCCGTCGGGAAGGGAAAAAACCAATTGTCGAGTGAAGCTAAGAGGAAGTAGTCGGCGAGCAATGTACGCTTGTTGGTGGCCCAAAGATTAGGGACACCGACTATCAACCTCCTCCCCGACTTCTTCCTCTTCAAGCCAATCTTGATACATGAAATTTCCGAGCCTCGGGCCCGTCTCGCCCGCAAAAGCACGCCATTGCTCGTATGTCCGGCGATGTTATGCCTCCGTGACCCGAGGCCGAAAGTGCCTCCACAGGCCAAGTGATACCTGCGCTTTCCTCTCGAGCCGAGCTACCCATCTGACGCCTTCTATTGATGCATTGCTTTTTCTTGCTGGAAGCTCTTTCACCTCTCCTTGCCGATCCACCACCATGCATCGAAATTCCTTCACCTCCTCACTCGAGATCTCGGTCACGGGTCTGCATTCTTGATGACGAAGGTGACTTAGTCCTTTTGGATGGTGAGATCGAAAAACGACCGGGCGTCGTTCTTCGATCTTTGCTTTCGTGAGTCTGCAGCGCCTCGGCCTAATCAAAATAGACTCTTCAATTTTGGGGCGATGCCCTTGCGGAGCCCAAAGACGATAATCTTGCCGAGCTCTGGCGGAATTTGATCTTGCCATGGCGGAAGCGGAGGCGGGAGGTCGTCGCCGAGGATACCACCATTGTTGATGCTTTGATCGAGGCCGTCCCTAGGCTTATTAAGGCCAAGGGCGCCCTCATTAGAAGCCGTCGGTAGTCTTGGCCGGCGAGAAGGGTAATAGAAGCGAGAAGTCTTGACCTCATTTTGAACTTTTGCGATAGTACTTTTGCTTTGTGTGTATATTTGGTGAAAGATCTTTGAAGTCGTGAACAATGATGGTCTTCTTGTAATATTATTTTAACCGCAGCTTCATATACCTTTTTCCTTATTTAGATCTTGGTGAACCTTGCCGAAAGTGATTTTTCCTTTGTGCTTGATCTCCTTGTGCGATTAGCGTGTAGTCCCAGAAACAGCGAGTTTTTCCTCAAGCGTGCTTTTAGGCGACTAGACTTTTTTAGATCTGGGAGCATCGTGATTCGGTTTAGAGCACTTTCGGATTTTAGTCGTGATCGCTGAAAAATAAGGCTGGTTTGCATCTTGAGGTTGCACATGTGCAACACTATTAGAGTGTAGCCTATGTGAAATTAAACAAACTGGAACTCAGAGGCACTTTTTGAAATAACTCTTCGCCTACCACCACGTAACTCTTCTTTGCGCCCTTGAGATGCGCTCTGCTTACCGGTCTTACGGAAGTTCGTCTTTCAATAGGTAATTGAGAAAAGCCGTCGATGCATGTTGATGACTAGGACCTCCTCTTCGTTAGATCTCTCTTCGACTTGTTGCTCACTCGCTTTTGGCTTCTGAGGGTTTGTAGATTTCCTCAACAAAAACCCGGCCGGTCGATGGCCCGAGTGGAGCCCAATTTTACCAATTCATCAGCTTTCGTTGTCACGGCGGAGCACATGAATGAGCTCCACCCGTCAAACTTGTCTTCAAGCTTCCGTACCTCTGGCAAAGATGTCGTCATGATGTCCTCGACACACGACCAATCTTTTGGACTTGATTGATCACCGGCATGGAGTCGCTTCAATTGTTAGCGCGAATACCGGAGATATCGCGATGCGAAGTCCGTGGATGAGTGCTTCGTACTTTCGCGGCGTTGTTAGATCTTGGGAAGTGAATCTGCAAGACGTATTTTAGGCGCCACTGTTGGAGAGATGAGGACCACGCCGCCTCTGCGCCATCGAGCATGAGAGATCCATCAAGTACATTGTCCAATATTCCGGCTCTTCAGCGTTTGTTGGTGATTGCGCTCTATCCATTCGGGCGGTGAAATCGGCAAGTACTTGAGATTTTCTTGCCGTCCGTGGCCTGAAGGATACTTGAAGGCTCCAAGCTCGATCGCCCATTTTGCGATCCTCCCGTGGCCTCCGGTTGTGAAGTATGTCCTCGAGCGGAAAAGTGGTAATCATCGTGATTGAATGCTCTTGGAAGTAGTGCTTGAGTTTGGGAGGCAAGCAACACGGCGTATAGTAGTTTATGTACTTGTGGATAGCGTGCCTTGGACTCTCCCAATACCTCGTTGACGAAGTAGACAGGTTTGTACTTTTACGGAGGTGCCCTTCTTCCTTCCTCTGCTACAATTGCCGCACCGACTACATGAGTTGTTGCGGCGATGTAGAGCAAAAGGGTTCTTCGATATTGGGGAACCGGCCGCGGGTGGAGATAGCGAGAACGTCTTCAATTCTTCGAAGGCTTGCTGTGCTTCAGTGGTCCATTGAAAATTACCTTGCTTCTTGAGAAGTTTGAAAAAAGGCATCCCCGCGACCCCAGTCGGGAGATGAATCTGCCGAGTGCCACCATGCATCCAATAAGCTTTTGGACGTCTTTACGATTGGTCGGAGGCTTCATCTTGAGATTGTATTGATTTTCTCCGGTTTGCCTCGATGCCTCGTTGTGAAACAATGAATCCGAGTAATTTCTCGGCGGGACTCAAGACGCATTTTTCGTGGTTGAGCTTCATTTTGTAGGCCCTTAGGCTTTCAAAGGTTTCGCTAAGTCGGATATTAGGTCTTCCTTTGCCCGAGATTTGACGACAACGCTCATCAGCGTATGCTTCCACATTGCGCCGTCCGAGAATGAAAACACATTGAATTGGCGGCGCTGGTAAGTCGGCGCCCGGCGTTCTTCAAGCCGAATGGTATTGTGGCGTAGCGAAGGCTCGAGCGGAGTGATGAATAAGGTCTTGATGCAATCTTCTTCTTTAGCCTTTGATCTGGTGATATCCTGAGTAGGCATCTAGAAAGCGAGGAGTTCCACGTACCGTAGTGAAATCTACCACTGTCAATATCTGAGGCAACCGAAAGGATCTTTCGGGCAAGCCTTGTTGAGATCGGTATAATCAACGCACATCGCGCCCGACTTTATTCTTTTGCGAACAAGCGGTGGTATCGAGGCGTCTTTTGTCGGCGTCCTCTCTCGTTGAAGCTCCGCTGTGTGGCATCGCGGGTAGATATGCTTTCGCTGCGAGCAAATGAGGCGGGTACGGGATGGCGCCTTTTCTCTTGGTGCCTCTTGGTGCTGCTGAATTGCCGCCGCCGCAACCATAGCCTGAACTTGGGCTACGATCGGAGCGGCCGGGCTATCCGGTCCGAGTAATGGTGCCAAGGTGTCGAGGGCGTCTTGGGAGGCGATGTATATTCTGTGAGGTATGAAAAATGTTGGTTCCCCACCTTTATGCGTAAGATTTCTTCATTCACGCTCTTACCTCGTGTTGGAGGAGTCTCGCAGGTTTTCTTGGTGGTGATGGTTCTCCTCCGTAGCATTTGCCGCGTCCTTTTGCGAGGGTCCGCTTTATCACAAAAATGCCTTTGTGGCTCGGGAATTTCCTACCTCATATACGGATTGAAGGTGCAGGAAGATGAAGCGCGACCGCCGCTGGGTCCGAGTGGTTTGCTTGTGTATTCGACCACTCGGGGCTCGTCATTAGCTTGATCGACTCGAGGCGAGGATCGGGCCCTTGGCTTCTTGCCCGGGACAGTATGGCCATGCAGTTCTCGATCCAGTGGTTGGCGACTAAAGAACCTCGAACTGGTTCCGATCGGAAGCGATCCGAATCAAAGCGAGAGAGCGACCAAAGTTGTCGGCGATGGAACCTAGTGATGGAAGTACGATGCATGTCGGCATCGGGAGCTCGTTCCACTCGCCAGTCTCAAATATACTAGCAGTGGCCATGCTAACTGCTGCCAGCGGACGAGTTTAATTAGTCGGTAGTCGTACTCAATTACTCTCTCTTTGTTTCAATATAAATTAGTGTGGTGTTTTTTATATCCTGATAAAAATCTAGATTTACTTGATATTCTCTACATACATGTATCATAGTACTTAGAGATAATAATTAGCGATGGCGTATCCGAAATTTAAAAAGAAGGGGCTAAAATTAAGACCTATAAACTAATATATATATATATATATATAATATAAAAATACCAACACTTATCTAACAAATATCTATATAATATAAATACGTAACATTACAAAGAAAAAAACGCATCGATCATTACTTTTAAGAGTTGATAGTTGATATTTACGGGTTTTCATGTTTTGAAAACGTTGCAAAATATCTTCCATATCTATCTTGGAAAATATGTCTCGCTCGATGTAGTATACCATGAGATTATTTAACCAGTCATCACTTATCTTATTACGCAAATCTGTCTTGATAATCTTCATTACCGAGAAAGCCCTTTCAACTGTAGTTGTACCCACAGGTAAAACTAATGCTAATTCAATAAATCTATAGACTAATGGATAAACAACTTGCTTTTTTGCTTCAACCATCATCACCGCGAGACTAGCAAGATCATCACAACTTGAAAATTCTTCTCTTCTCAAGTCATCAATGAATAAGTCAAGTTGTGCTTCCAAAACCACACGATCATATGATGAGAAACCATCTAAATAAATCTCTAAAAGCCGAAGAAGTTTACTGTATTCAAAATTTGCAAATGAATCTCTTGGAGCTCTATCGAAGATTCACCGAACTGATTGTTTAACTCGGTAGCTCCCCTAAATTTGTAGATGAATTTTCTCTAAATTTATCTAACTTTAGGGAGGAGGGGGGGACGGGTGGGGCTCGAGCCCACCTACGCCCCCCCTATGGATACGCCACTGATAATTAGAGGTAGTTTAGTTATTTTTAATATCTCTTTAGTTTTTGTGCTAAGAAAAATACGTGCTATAAATTTGGATGGAGAAAGTAATTCAGTTAATTGCTAGGTTGTTGGCTAACTAGGTAACCAGTACACTTATATGTCTTACTCTAAGAAAAAAAAACACTGAGATGTCTTAAGGAAAATATGTATGAATCTAATTTCCATCACAAATATAATGTTGCAAATGAATATACATCAAAGTAAATTTAATTTAACATGGTAACACCAATATCATGTAACGAAACAAAATACTTTATCATAGACTGATGGTCACAGTAAAATCCAAAAGGCACGGACCATAGAACGACGACTTACTTGCGTTAATTTACTTCTCAATTAATTTATTTTATTTATAGAATTGCATAGTTGTGGTTACATAGTCGATTAATTGAGGTGTCCTGGTAGTAGTCAGGCATACAACGAACAAATTAGTGCTAAATAAGATAAATCAAAAATATAATATCCAAATATATACCGTATATATCGACTTGTTTATCATACGCCAAACCAATTAGAATGAATCATTCTGCAGATCAATTAAATACACAAAACTAGCTATACACCAATCGATCTACACTTGACCAGCAAGGTTGATATGTAGGTACAACTAATCACCAACGCAGCAATCCAACAGTACAAGTAACAAGAGGCCAAGACTTGTGTAACTAACTATAATTATACATGTATACTTTTAGTATACATGGTGGTAGAAATCAGATCTGATTATTGATTTGTTAAAAGTATTTTCAGTACTCTGTTATCTCTAATCTGATTTATTGAATCATAAAAAATGAATAGTCTAGGTTGAATTTAGTATTCAGTAGAAGAGCTCTTAATGAACTGATGATTAAGCCGGGATCATGGGCCTCGGCTTCTTGAATGCGAGCGGGCTAAGCACCTCCTCCTCCTCCTCTGCCGCCGGCACGCACAGCTCGGTGATGATGTCCGGCAGCGCCGGCAGGTTCAGGTCGAACCCGTGGCTCACCTCCGCGGATGCGGAGGCGGCCCTGCTGCCGATGGGGCCCTCGTAGTGGCACCGCTTGTGCCCGCCCAGCGCCTGCCCGGTAGGGAACGTCTTCTTGCACACCGGGCACTCGTGCCCCTTGCCGGTGCCCGCACCGCCTCCGGACGAGGACGTGGACGCGGCTGGTGAGGGCGCCGTCGCGGCATGCTCGTCGACGGCGTGGGCGGTCGCTGCCGGCGGCTTCGGGCGGTGGCCGGCCTTGTGCCCACCGAGGGCCTGATAGGATGGGAACGCCTTGCCGCACGCGGAGCACCGGTGCTCCTGCGGCGGCGAGGGGGCGCGGTGGCCGCGCGCCAGCATGAGGAGGCACAACGCTAGGTGCTCGTCCTCGGTTGGCGCGCGGTGGCCGTGGCGCCTGGAGCGCTTCCGCTTGGGCCGCTTGGCCCACCCGTCGAGGCAGTAGTGCAGCTGCAGCTCATCCGACCGTTCCTGCTCTCTCGCCGCCGGCGACTGTATCGCCGCCGCTTCAAGAACTGCCTCCACGGCCATGCCTATCTCGGACACAGCTACAAGAGAGGAGAAGAGCGTACAAAGATCGGTAGCAGTAGTTAAGCTAGTGGTTTGGGAACCGAGGCAGTTGTGTGTGATGAGTGGAGGGTAGGCTTACCAGTGGTGGTGGGCCTGGTGGCTATATACACGGTAGGAAGACAGGCGACAGGTGAGCAAGCACCAAGTGATTAGCAGAGAAGTGGGCGTTGTGGTAGCGGTGGTTTGTTGGTTTGTGTCATTAGCGCGAGACTAATGCTACACCCTGACTTGAAATTCGCTCGAGGTCTAGTCCGTACATCACTGAGGCCTGGTTGGTAAAGTTTCAGATCCTAGTTTTATCAGGGATCTGAAATTTATAGGCTAAAATAAAGTGAATTAAATTTATATTTTTAGTCTAAAATATAAACAAGATGATCAATCTAAGCACTCTTGGGCTGCTTTTAAGGATTGATTCTCCAGATTCGAGAATCTAGTGAAGTGAAAATTTTAGCTTCACCAGATTCATGAAGTCGAGCTGTAAGTACATTAAGAGTGTTTAGATGGATCATCTTGTTTACATTTTAGACCAAAAATATAAACTTAATTTACTTTATTTTAGCCTATAAGTTTCAGATTTCAGGAGAAACTGGAATCTGAAGCTCTACCAAACAGGCCCTTAATGTACTCACAACTTCAGCTCCACGAATCTGGTGGAGTTAGGAATATCCAGCTCTACAGATCTGGTGAAGCTGGAGCCCTACCAAACACACCCTTATACTTTTGTTCTTATTTTGTATAAAAGGTTTAACCAGGATCGATGCATGTACTACATTTAGGCCTAACATATATTTTATGCTTATATAACTTATTTTAAACAAGCAACGTACGACTAATCCCATCATTGCTCCACACGTGCTTCATACTAATAAGCCGGAGTATTACAACTAACTGATTAGTGAGAGAGTACGTTGGTTCTTGGGGACTAATCAACTAGAGCAAGGGAGTGCACTTGGTCAACTAGAAAGGAGGGGTGGGTGGATGCTTCCAGATGGTGAGAAGTGTGAAAAGGAGAGAGAGAGGAGATGACTCTGTTAAGCCATTAATTTGGGGGGATTTGATGATTTGCCCTATTTTTGTGGGTGCAATTGATTATTTGCCCCGCATGTCTCACTGACGTGTGGTCCTACGGCCCGCATGTCAATGAGACATCACAAGACAAATGATCAAAGACAGAGGAAAACCGGGGTAAATCATCAAATTTTCCTTAATTTGGAGGTCCAGTGGGGTTGTTATTAAGTAGTAGCATAAGCAGTGAAGAAGAGTTAAGTGGCTTATCATATGGACTTGTCCACACCATGGGGTGGTGCCAAATGGATATGTATGTGTGGTGTCATGGAGCAACATATGTGTCTTTTACCACGAGGTGTCTATCTAGGAAAAAAAACACTGGTAGCTAATCCACCTGGGTAAATTTCAATGATATTTGAACGAATTGCTTAGTATAAACTCTGGGGTCTCAACTATCCACTCCATTTGTTGATTGTATTTCAACATTCAAACTTTGTAATGTTTGACCAAAAATTAGATCAACAATGAATAGGTTTAGCGACACAATGTTCAGTTAGATTTGTATTTTAATGTAGAATTTTTTTTTAATAATACCTTTTTTATTCGAAATTTCAAAAATATTCCACCGAAATTTTTTTTTTCAGAAATATACCTCTGTCGCACTTTGGAAGTGCGACAGGGTCCTAAATAGAAAAATACACGGCATGCAGTGCGGCCGACGTGGCCTCTGTCAAGATGGCGTAACGCGGACAGAGCCGAAAGGCACTGTCGCCTGCATTTAACGTCTGAGAATCTGTCGCCTGCATTTAACGTGCTAAGAGTCTGTCATGACGCATTTAACGAGCGTCGTTAACAGAATACTGAAATTTTTGTATTTAATATTTTTTGTTGACAATTTTTGTTGTAAAATGGTTGTACATAATTGATGTATTGAACCGGGAAGAATTAGAAATAAAAACTTATTGTCCTGTAATGAATCGGAAAAATTATTTTATTTCGTTAGTGATACGATTTCACTTAGGGTTTTCGTAGCCTTGTAAGGTCCATGAATATGGCCGAAAAATGACGGGAAAAAGCACGGCGACTCCACATAACGTGGCATACCACTTCGTTTCGGCGAGATGGTTGGCGTTGGCCGCATTTTGTTACCAAAATCGAAAAGGCACTCGCGCACGAACGCATCGTAATCGTCGTGGCCACTTAGGGTTTTCAGTAGCCCTCGGATGTGGCGGACATGGTCCAAAAAATACGTAAAAAATCAAGGCGGCCCACGCAATGTGGGCTACCACTTACGATGGGCGAGATAGCGGACGCTGCCTCGCATTTTGTTGCTAAAATCGAAAAAGCACTTATGCCACGTAAACCATGGAAACTTTTACGACGTCGAAAAATTTTGAAACTCTTTATGGAGGTTCCTGATATATCAGTGATATTACCATAAAAATTTCAAATGATTTTAAGATATGAGGAATTTTTTAAAATTCAAACAATACATATATAAGGGCACATACACCGAAAGTTCAGATGATAAAATAAGCATTAGATTAGATGATATTACAAGGGCATTACAACAGTGACGAACTAACTAACGAAAGCACTGTTCGTCATGGTGGAACAAATGATCGTTCGCCTATCTCGGGTACAAATGAATGATGTAAGACATTTTCAGATATTACCCGACCTGCTCCAATTTTGCGATTTGTCCTCGGACACCGCTCAATCCCTACTATGAAAGAACTCCATGGGGTTCGCGAAGGCTCGGTATGCCGCCCATTGGGTGGCCTATGCCGACGTCTCGGGTGTATAAGACTTAAATTTTGGTTGTTGTTTATGTGGATTTCGCCTCCCATATGGGCATTTCATCCCGATTCATGGCGTCCCTATGTTAATACCACGGGTTCCGGATGGTCTCGCAGAACGAGTCAAGGATTTGATGCGTGTTGCGGACCTCGCCGGCCGCTTCCCTTGTCCCTTCTTCGAGAAGAGGAACCTCCTGCACTTCTGCTTTGTGTTGGCCGTTGGCGGAGACATGCGAGAGCGCCTCGCTCTGCTTCGCTCGTGACTCCACTATATGGTGCAGAGCTTTGTGTTGGGCTTATCCTTGAACAACCTAAGCGTGCCTGCAATCATCTGAGATGCCCGCCTTGGTGCTTGCATAACACCGTAGGCGTACTCGGGGTTTGGCTTTTCTGGGCGGTAGTGGCACCACGGAGAGGGTTGCTCCCCCCAGTTATCCCATGCAGGTTGCCTGAGATGTGGGTGGTACGTCTCTGGGTCCACCCAGTTGAAGTACCAGCACCGTTCATCCTCGGCCAAGGGGCACCGGTAGAATCGCCGGTCTGCTAGATCACCGTGGCAGGTATCAACCACTGCCTCAAGGCCATGTACGCAAACGTCGGGGCTTTCGGGTGGCCACTGGAGGAGGTTCCTCCGTTGACTTGAATGTCCTTTTGAACTCCTGTGTGCGATGAACTGTTTAGAACTACTAATTTGGGAGTTTAACAAGAGTATGACGATGAAACTCACCGATTGGTTAGGCCCTTGCACACCGCCCCGAGCTCTGCCCGATCTAGAAAAGGGACATATCTGGCGGCCTCTCCCACCGGTGAAGTTCTCGGGCGAAGCGGGGTAGGCGTCGTGGCGCTTGTAGAGAAATTGAGTCACGCTCGTTCCTACCGCCGATCCATTGGAAGAAGCAACACCGGTCGTTGCTAGCCGAGAAAAGAAAGAACGATGCATGAGATGGTAGTGTTACCTCATTGTGTGGACACCAGAGTTTTACCTCGAGGTGCGGCCACAACAGAGTGAGCGTGGCGGCCGTCTCTCCATGGGTAGATTGCATCATCTTCGCGGTAGGTTGCAATCGATTTGGGTCGGGCAACTCCGCGAGAACTCGGCCGACGCCATCGCATCCGGATATTGGGGGGGGATGACCTCTGCTTGCTGAAGAGGCGACGGTAGAACGACATTGTGGTTTGGCTGTGTTGGATGTCTACCCCTCGGACCTGTTTTATAGTGGTGGTGAGGGGTTACTCCACACAATTCTGACTCTGGCCGCAGCGGCAGTGTCTGCGGTTGTCATTTCGTGGCGTTGCGGCGTGTTGTCATTTAATGGCGTGTTGTCGTCTCAGCCTGGTAAAGCTGCTAGCAGCGAGTAGTCACATCGCGCTGGAAAAGCTGTTGCGTGTGTTGTCGTGTCAGCTTGGTAAAGCTGCTAGCAGCGAGTAGTCACATCGCTACCGAAAAGTCAAGGCGTCTGTTGTCGTGTCTGCGTGGTAAAGGTGCTACCAAAGGAGTAAAGGTGCTAGGTGTGTGGCAAAGCGGCTAGCTGATGAAAGATTAAGTTTACAAAAAATACAAATGCAAGTGCAACATATTTCAAATGAAACACTTAGTACATAACATACTGGCAATAATAAAAATCAAAAGAAACTACCGCCGGCCTCGCTTCGGGAGGCCTCCTCCTCGAACACGGTCCCATGAGTACGTCAATCGCGTGGCGCGCGGTGGGGCCTCATGACCTAGCCGAGGCGTCGCGTGCCGAGAAGCTCGCGATCTGCCGGGCGCCCGTCATCGCCGACTAAGGCTGCGTCGGTGGTGGCGGTCCGACGGTGTGATGATGATGCCCCACCCCAAAGACGCCCATGGAGAGGTAATCACGGTAGTCCTCCGGTGCCGGGCACGCCTCGTCGTCGTAGTCGTCAGGAGCGTATCCAGATGAGTGCGTGAACAAGTGTGCCTGCGGGCCTGTACCAAATAAAGAATTGTTTTAAGCATTGTAATACACGATTGTAACACTTGAACAGTGTATTTCAGTACTCACCGAAAGCTTGACCGGCCATGAGCGTGCCTCTCGCCGCTGCAAGGGCGGGACCGTGTGAAGACGTACCTGGCGCACCCCTGCCCTCGCTAAGCGGCACGCCCTGCGGGACGGTAGGGAGGCCGCACCCCGACAGCTCGAGGGCGCATGTCGAGCTGTCCAGAAACCTCCCGACGTAAAGGGTGACGTCCTGTCTTGTCACGTCCTCTCCCTCCGTCAGCCGAGTGTACAAGCTGCGAAGCTCCCTGTGGTGATTGTGCAACGACGGTACCGCAAAATAATTTCTGAATTAGTTAGCAAAATAAATTACGAATTAGTTAGCAAAATTAATTATATCAAGGTATGACGAACGCATCAAAGCGTGCGAACCGAGTCCATATGGAGGGTACGTGTGCGCCACCACGGAACGCGTGTCTAGGGGATCGGGTCGACACGCACCAAACGCACACGAAGTCCGGAGTGTACCACGCAGCTGTACGCTGCACGCCCGTACGTCAGACGGCGCATCCTCGACGAGACGCCCTCGAGGGCTCCTCCCCTCCTTAGCATAAGGCAAAGATACGTGCGTGCCGAGGGGTGGTCGCAGTCGCCTTTCTCATCGTGCTGTGGGTGAAAAATAAGTATAGCGTTATTAGATAGCATTACACAAGAATAATTATAAAAACATCAATACAGGAACTTACGAGTGGACCGGGTGGGACCGCATGGTCGTCCCCGCACGGAACACTGTCGTCGACTAAACCGCCTCATCACACGATGGATGGCAGAGCCCTCGACGTGGACGCCGAACACGAGGTACCGACGGTGAACCAAGATCTTGTCGTCTCGTGTGCAAAGGGTGGACAGCCACCCGTCACACGACGCTGCACCTTCAAGCGTCGCGTCTGGCCCAGCGCGACGTGGTCGCCGGTGAGGTGGTCAAACGCCGCGACAAATCTGCGGGTAGGCTACCCAAGACATCCGGGCGCGCCAGCCTAGCTCAGAGTCACGGTAGAACGAACCGTTAGTACTCGTAAAAGTTAAACAAAAAGTATCAAACACGTGATTGCAATATATTACCCATCGCAGTACCGGATGGTGCCCATGGTCGGACCGCCGACGCTATCGCTTTCTGCGTGCCGACCACAGCCGCAGTCGATCTGGGCCGGCCGATTGGAACCTCTCGTATGCCCACAATCAGGCAGCAGTGGAACATCCTCCAAGATCGAGCGCCGGCGAACCGTGTACACCCGACGCAGAGTGCACGGTAGGTGGCGCCGCAAGACGGCCGAGCCCCACAGTATCTTGGCACGGCGTCAAGGGGTGCGCCCGCGATCGCCTCGCGAATCGCACCAAAGCGTGGACACGCTTATCCCCATGGGACGCCGTGAACATGGTCGGTAGAAACACCACAGGAGGTACGCCTCCAGTGGCGGGCGAGCCCTCGTCGTCCGGTGGCTCGACGATCGCTCACGTTGTAACATAAAGCTCACTTGATATTTCAAGCGAAGACGAACACAATTTAGTTCGAAATGCTACTTACGCATTTGAAACTGCATAAGCCACCACAAGGTCGGTCCGTGCGTGTGGTCGAAGGTCTGTACACGCGGTGGTAGTACCCGCGAACCTCTGCAGCAATCGCGGCCGCCATCGGGGAGACGCCCTGGGCACCACAACAAGACCGCGATCGGGAGGCCGAGGAGGTAGGAGACGCCCTGTAGTGATCGCCATCTCCCGACGAGGAGATGGAAGGTGTCGTCTCCGGCCTCCACCGATCCACAGAGCGGTGATCGGCGACCGGTTGTCGGGAACCGGTGTCCCAGAGCTCCACCATCCGGCGAGGGGCAGCTCAAGCTCAAGTTTAAGAAACATAAACATGTAATTGATATCGGTCTTTGCGGTAGTCATCGTGCTGAACAAACATGTTTACAAATTTAAATCTTGGTATGTTACCCGGGATCCAACGCGATCGAAGGCAGTGTGTGTGTGCGCAATGGTCTAGGTCGAAGGGAGGCGGCAACTGACAGGTCCCTCCGATCATCCGGGACAGCGGTGGCTATGCGGGCACGGTGACCACGGTCGACGTGCGGGTCCAGTAACTCGTACGGCCACTCGTCATCTCCCTGCTGGTGAGCCATACCTGCAATTTACAAAAATGAAAGTGAGAGCAGAAACACATATGTAAGCGTAAGAGTCCGTAAAAACGCAAGCATGACAACAATATATTGAAACAGATCGCACATAAAAAACGGAGAAGATCATTACAACAATTTATGAAGCCACAACACTGCAATGACCTAGGTACAAAGTACAGTTCATACAACACACGTTACATCGCTTAAATTTAAATTTGATGTACGACATATGATAATGCAAACTGCTTGTCATCTGGTGCGATGAGGTCCTGCAGCAGTCCTCGCAGAGGACGATCCTTCCCCCACCGTCGGGTGACCGCCGTTTCCTCCTTCCTCTTCTTCGTTTTGTGCTCCGCAATTCTTGAACGTATGTCCCGTTGGTTGCACAATGAGCATTTCTTCACGCGTTTGCCGACCGACTCATCCATGTCATTTCTTATACGCCTTGTTCTTCGACGCCTCGCTTTCCCTCTTCTCGATCAAAATCGGGGACCCGTAACCTTTCATCCACACTAGGAGTTGTGGTGAAAGAACCCACAACACCATAACCATAAAGCTCCTCGCCCAAGTTGCCATCACCCTTTCCTTCATGTAATATTCGAGATGTATGTACAAAGTTGCATTCCAAATAAAGCACATGCAGCTATAACATGAGAACATGGCCTATGCAAAAGGTATGGCTTGTTGCACGAGCATTTGCACTCGGCAGAAGATGCACTCCTGAGTGACAACCCTCTGGTTGGTTCCACGCCTTCCTTTATCCCTGCAGATCACCTCGAAGCGCAGTGTACGTGCACCAACTTTGATAGCTCTATGTTTGGCCGCCTTCTGAGCCTTCTCATGCATGTATTTAGTGATCATCGAAGAGTACAAGAACTTCTCATCTCTCATTACTATCTCAAAGAGCTGCATGCCTATCCACAAAGTACTTGGTTGTACCCTCAAGCCTCCTCGACAATTCCTACCAATGGAAGACACCTCATCCCTCGCATTACCCAGTTGTAAACTTCTGCAAAGTTAGTGGTCATCACACCGTATCTGGCACCATGTGTGTCATATAACAGTGACCACTTCTCTTTTGGTTCGTGCTTGATCCAGTCCGAGAAACATTTGATTGGCCTTTGCCTCCGACGACGGTTAGTCGCCTCGTCCTCTGTTGGCAGGGGGAAAAGAGGCTCACTTTGCTCTTGTGTTCATTGGCGCCATCGTTGTTAAATCTGCTTCCTTGTGTTTCCTTGTCGTCATCAAGATTTTTTCACGAGTTCGAACTTCGTGTCTGGTTGGAGTTACATAGTCTTTTGAACATGTTCATCACCGCTTGTTCTTGAATTGCTTATAGAAGTTTGCACCCAAATGCCTCATGCACCATCGACTCGCAAGTCGGGCCATCGGAATGGCTCATCTTCCCTGCTTGCGGTGGTTGATAGCACTACAACCCAAAGATGCTGTCATGCAAAGACGACAACTGGACGAGTTTTGACCACCCGATCTTTAGGTTTCAGAGGAACCACGACCAACTCTCGTAGTTCTCGCTTTCTCTGAAGGCAAAGGCAACAGCAGAATCTGGTTGTTCTCATCGACACCCACACCGCCGATTTGCCCTCTCAGATTTCCGGTCAAGAATGTGCCGTCCACGCACAACAACGGTCGACAAGTGATGAATGCCTTAATGCAAGCGCCGAATGCGAAGAACACTCTCCTCGATGCATTTTAGTTGGCCACTTGTCCGACGGACAATCTTGATAATCATAGTAGGTCCGTGATTTCTTCCCCGAATACAACCGAAAGCAAAGGCGGGAGGTTGTGGTACGAGTCTTCAAACTTCCCAAACCTCGTTTCTAGTGCCTTCGCTTCGCCCTCCACGCCTTCCCCGTAGCTAATTGTGTAATCGATATCTGTTCTCGATCGCTCGGATAATAGCACGGACTCAAAACTCGGGTTCTCCACTATCTCTGCGTACATGATGTTCGCGACATACCCGGATGATAGGTTCCGTGAGCCATCACTTGTTTCTCGATCATACATGTATGTTTGCTCAACCTTGAACATATCCAATGGGTGCCCCATTTGGGCTTGTCGCGTGCACTCTCCACGGACACCCATGGATCTCACACACCACGTCAGAAAGAGGTTGGGGTGGATTTGTTAACCCCGAAAGTCCTTCTTAATGATAGAGCCCAATCTTTCACGGATCCCGCATGCCTTCTTTTGTCGGTACATCTTGTTATGCCTAACCTCATTATCCTTTGATCGCCAAGGCATCTCCCTCATTTCATTGACAAACATATTTTCAAATTGTGCGTGCTCCACTCTATTTGGCACAAGCTGACCGTACCTCCTCCATCTTCCTCATCCGACTCATCGTTGTCCTCCTCTTCTGCTCTGATGTACTCATGGTCTTCCTCTTCCATCGTAGTATTATTTCCTCAATTTGCTCACCTTCGTCTACCAATCCGCGCTTCTTGGCCAACATTTTCATCATCCTCCAAGAATCGAACCTGTTCACCACTTTGTCAACATGTTGCTCATGGCTAGATCCCCAATTTCAGTGTCACCGGTTGAGCTCATTTTGAGGTCGACTACACTCACCGGCGCCCAATCACCGGGGCAACATCCTCTCATATGCTCGCACTAAAAGCACTCGATTCCATCCCGTTGCTGTTTCGCCTCACATATGATCTCCACGATGCGGTTCCTTTAGCTCAACTAACTCCCGAAGAATAGTGTCGTTTAGCACACTAAATAGGCAAAATACCTTCAACTCACACTGTCTTCTTCCATCCGAAAAGTATAATACAACCATTTCAACACGGAACCAAATGTAGCCCATGACCCTACTCAAACTTCGTCCACATAATGCATATTACTTAGATCTACACCTCCAAACCATGCATTACAACCCCATCTCCATAATAAATCCTAAATGGAACTCGATTACGCCATATCTGCAAATCCATTCATTCACCCACTAATTAATTATCTTCCGTACAAAATACTATGACGTAACATAACTATACCTACATGGTGCGTAAAATATATATCTAACCGTAAAAAGCATCTACATTCCTAATAATTCATATCGATGTAGTTATATCGTAAAAAAATTACATTTCCATCAATATGTACCGATATACTCCTATCCGTAAAAATTCATTCCTAACAATATATACATTCAGATCGATGTACTTATATATTAAAAAATACTCATTCAGAATTATATTTCCTTCAATATATACCGATATACTCCTATCGCAAAAAATATCTAAATTTTCTAAATTAGAACTAGCTGTGACCTATCAATTTACCTACATTTATCCGTAACATACATCTAAAACTATTTCTAATCTACCACTATTTATCGCTACAATGCTCTAGATCTAATTATTTCTAACATATCATAATTTATCGCTAACAAAAGTAAACAACAAAAATAACAAAATTTTACCTCAAAACAAAGGGCGAGAATCTCCCTTCTTCCTTCTCTCTTCCCTCTCTCCCTCTTCCTCTTCCTTCCTCTCTCTCTCTGTTCTCTTCCGGGCGCACAAATGAGAACAGTACCGGGCGAGTGGCTCATATATATGTTCCTGTCGCACTACCATCGTGCGACAGGAACCCGCGCCCCCGCCTGTCGCACGACCATCGGTCGATTTTCTCATCGTCGCCGACGTTCGTCAGGCGACAGTTTTTCTTTTTTCGCTTCGTCGACGACGTTGCCGGCGACAGCGCCGTTCGGTTCTGTCGCGACGTACGCGTGCGACAGGAGTCCACGTCAGCGCCCGGGCACCTGTCGCCCGTGTATGTTTTCTATTTAGGCCCCTGTCGCACGTCCAAAGTGCGACAGAGGTATATTTCTGAAATTTTTTTTTTCGGTGGAATATTTTTGAAATTCCGAATAAAAAATGTATTATTAAAAAAAAATTCTTTTAATGTACTTTCACATGATTATGATTCTGTAGTTATTAACAATATATCATAAAAGATATTAATAACAAAAGTTATTAATATCCTGATGTCTTCTGTTTCCTTCTGTTTACTAGTTAGGTAGACGCCTTCTGTCTTGGCGTGCATATCTTCCTTGTGTCTTGAAACGTTGTGTCCCTTGTCAACCGCCGCGGCTTGTCAAATGTGTCTTCCAGCATTTATGTTATCATCTTCCTTGTATTTCTTTTGATCCAATATGCTGCCGTTTGTCACCAGGATTTGTGCGGACCCTTTTTTTTTTTTTTGATAGAACTTGATTTCGTCTTTTTGTCTAGAACTTCTCTGCTCTCTTTACAGACTGTTTGGATAGAGGGGATTTGGATACGAATCCTTAAGATTTAGTTCAAATATAAATAAAAGCCTAAAAAGTGTCCAAAGAAATCCCCTGATCCAGGCACACTGAAAATGATCCACGCACAAAGTAACTTGTCGTAATTAATTGTACTATATTGATTCTACCAGGAATTCAACTTGCAGATGTCAACAGTTAACAGCAGAAGTTGTGATGGAACATGAGAATATGAGATGGGGCATTGCTTATCTATGTAGTCAATCTGAATTTTAGGGCTATCTTGGTTTGAGGAAAGTATGATTACTGACGTAAAATGGCACATTCGATGCATCAAAATAGATCGTGGTTTTGTTTTGAGCTAGCAATAGGTGGGGAACATTATCTAGTTAGTTTCATAGTGAGGATTACCTACTAAGGTAAGCTTCTGTTTCATTCTAATTAAAAAGAACACTTTTAAGTCAGATTGGTTCGAGTGATCTTTAGGTGTCTCCCTTTCTGGGTGTTCTCTGTTTCCTTCTGTTTCATCGGAATGGCTGGTAAACCATACGTGAAATTGAATATCTGCAGATAGTAGTTCATGATACCTAATCCATCCTTCTGGTCCACAGCTCGTATCCAGCATCATGTCCTAGTTAAACTGTCGTTGATAGATTTTGTATAGCGTTTCGCTCGCCCCGCGTCCAATCCCGCCGGACGAAATTATTTTCGCGTCGCGCGCCTGCCGCTCCGCCGTCCGCACCACCCGCCGTCCGCGCCGCCCGCCACCCGCCCCGCCGACCCGCCCGCCGCTGCCGCCGCCGCGCCACCGCTCGGCGGCGCTGCCGCGACCTCCTCTCCACCGGGCGTGGCGACCTCGCCCCGGCGGCGACCTCGCCCTCAAGGCGTCCTCCTCCTCTCCCGGCGGCCACAAGGTTGAAGGTCAAGATTCTGCTCCTCCTCCTCTCTGCATGGCTCTATGGAATCTTTGTGGGGTAATTAGTTAATTAATGGGTATTAGTTAATTAACGCCGGTCAAAACCCTGGCCGACGTTAATTAAGCGCTAATGCTAGCTGCATGGATGCCAATGTCTTGCATATTATATGCTAGTTCGCCTGAGTCTAATGAGAACTAGTGTTAGGATATTTTCCTTTTACGCATGTGATCATGATTGGTATGCGATGCTTGCTTGCTTTTGTTACTAGCCCGTGTCTTAATTTGCATGATGGATTAGTTAGTTGTTAGTTGCCACGGTATCCTAAGTGGATTGCTTGATTGCAGTAGGTGTGCAGTGTGCTATCAAAAGTCATATATATCATGTGCTATCTTGATGGGAGATGGCAAGTGCTGATTATTAGTCATATATATCATGTGCTATCTTGATGGGAAATGGATCAGTTTTGTATGACTAGCTTTTTATACTCGAGTAATGGATATGCAGCTTTTGTTTAGCATGCACTAGTTGTATGGGTTATGTAGTGGCTACCTTGTTGATCGATACCACCTTCTAATTGGAGTCCATTTTGTGCTTATAAATATATATTTGAGTAATGGATTATCGTCGGATTTTTATTTTTGATTTGAAATCACATAGTGTCACGAAACCTATCGCCACCCGCTGGATCGGCATGTCTCACATGTGTGACATGTGAGATGTCTGGTCCGAATTGTCCCTTTTGGATAGCCTCGGAGTGGATGACAAAGTGCGGTATGTATGCGAGCCACGAGTGCGAATGAAATTCGGCGTCATAACCTGTTGTTCTCCCCGCACCATATCGAGGCGTGCGGTGGAGAACAAGTTATGTCAGCCAAATTTCATTCGACTCTACAGCTCGCATAAACCGCTTTGTCACCACTCTTGAGTGGGTTTAGGACATATCCTTTCCTATAGATGTAGGGTCGTGATATATAGAAACAAAATGAACCTTATAGCTGTTGATTTAACCTATATAGCCTCAAGTATGGGTGACGACCGCCGATGGATGTATGAAGGTTGGGAGAAAAGTGGGGCTCACTCGACCGAGTGGACGGTCAAGGCTACCGCTTTTGTCGAGGGGCCTTCTATGTCTAGTCTTCGTTAAGGTGAAGTGCACATGCAGCAAGTGCCGAATTTCCACCCCCAGACAAGAAATCGATGTCTCTGCACTCGTGTCGGTTCGGTTTCATGCCAAGTTTTGAGTTGTGGGTACATCATGGTGAGTCACGTGCTCAAGGACCCGAAGTTGCGTTGAAGAGGAAGATGATAGGGCGGGCGATTTATAGGATGGATGAAATGCTAGAAGCTTTGCCCAGAGATTAACGAGACTCGGAGGATCCGCCAACACGTGAGGTTCGGGAGTTCTTTGAGCTACTTAAAGCTTCAAGAGTCATTGTAACTAACACACGAAAGTGACCCAAATTTTGCTTTTGTGACGCTGCTCATGGCCATTAAGTCCAAGTATTTCTTTTTCCAATAATTGTTACAATGATCTCGTGGAATTGATCTACGATATACCGCCGTAATCATAAGATGCCTAGAGACATGTACCAGTCTAAGAAGTTGTTGTGCGGTCTCGGTATGAAGTATGAGAAGATTGATGTGTGCAAGGATAAGCGCATGCTTTCTCGAAGGAGCATGAGAAAGAGAAGCATTGCTTAGTGTGTAAAAAACCAAGATTTGTCGAGGTGTTGAACGAAGAAGGTGAAAAGGTAACGACCGATGTCGCACACAAGCAACTTCGGTACATGCCTCTCACACCTAGGCTGAAGCGGTTGTTTATCTCAAAACGAAGTGCCAGGCACATGAGGTGGCACAAAGAAGGTGTGCGTGAGAACGACGGAGTAATGGAGCTCAAAGTAGTATTTTTTTGTTGTGTTTGGTTTGATAGCAAACATGGGACTCATCAAAACCAGTATGGGATGGTAGAAGTCAAACACAACGAACAGCTACATGGCTATGACAATTTTATCCTTGCTCACCAAGTTGAGCAGGTGTATTATATGCCATATCCATGCACAAGACTGAGTGCTTGGTGGGTTGTGTACAAAGTGAATCCCCGAGAACGGTTACATACTCCTGGTGATGCTGGTTATCTTGATAGCCAGCTGGAGGCCATGGAGGATGCTGAGGTTTTCCAAGATGAAGAATTGCCAAGTACTTTTGATATAGAGACTAGTCCAGGTCTCGATTCTTTAGTCGGAGACCGTGGAGATATAACGATTCCTGAGAAACGGAAAAGACAACCAATCAAGAAAAAAGTAACAAGTCGTCCCTTAGAAAGAACGAGACTACATCATCGCGACATTGATGAATTTTGACAAGTAATTTTGTGTGTTTATTATCTTGTTCATTATTATTGTTGTTGTACTAACTTGATATTTTTCTTTCAACAGGATGCCCCGATCGATCAAACAGCTAGCGAAGGGATTCCTCAGTGGTAGGAGGAAGTCCAGTAGTTCGCGCGACGAGGAGGCCTTGTTTTGAGTAGCGCTCAAGCGCAAGTAGACGGCGTGCTTTGTTGAGTCCGGTGGAGCCCGAGTTGCGAGTCGTAGTGTTCCTTTGCAGAGTGGAGAGGTAACTAAGCTTCATGTGAAAACATAAATATGACATAAATATAACTGTCTTGTATAATTTCGCAGGATGAGACGACGGAGGAAGAAGTGGTCTGCGCCATGGATGTTGATGCGGAGTAAACTAGAATGTTATATTCTCTTAATTTATTTGCTTATTATCTTCTTTATTCATTCATTATTATTGTTGTTGTAGTGGGATCGATGAGGATCGGGAGGCCGATGTGGGCCAAGGGATGAGGACCCAATGGGTGGGGATACGACCGAGGGTTCTACCGAGCCGCTTCGAGGTTTAGGAGGAGCCATATCTGCCGCCTCCAAATACCAGACGGGAGGAGGACAAGGTTGTGATCACACTGCTTGGCGATAGGTTTGTTTTTCTAAACCATGTCTTATTTCATTTCTTTCCTAACTCGAACTATATCATTTATATGTCTTGCGCTCATGGGATGACTCGGGGTTTGACGGCAGAGGGCACCATAGGCGGAGTTAACTACATGTTAGGTAACCTCTGCCGCTTGCACTACTCCCGGGTTGGTCACAATGCCAATGGCGAGCAATTTGTTGCTACTAGTTGGGATCATTACCGCTTGTTTCCTAATGCCGAGCACTTGAATGCTCAGGGGTTGTTTGGAGTGACTTTTGGGTAAGATTTCTGTGCCGCTTGGTATTGGTCCAACTGTCAATTCTTTACTATTCTAACTATTCTTTGTGATGAACAATTGCGTGTTGCTACTGCTTATCGACGGTGCAAACATCGAGCATGCTCAGTAGAGTTTTCCATGTAAATGCACGTCGGGTGACCAAAGATGCATTGTCTAATGCTCGGATTCAAGCAACAAATCTTTACTTGAGATCTGTTCAAGGGCAACGAATTAACAGGACTCGCGGGTCTTCGAAAGTTACTTGACCGAGAACAAGACATGCGAGTAAAACAACAAATATTGGAGCTATTTGAGTTTAACGTTTCTTGGTAATGTTGTTTTAATGTATTAATATATTTGTGCAGTCATGATTCCATGGTTGGGGACCGCCCGAAGCTTACGGGCTCTTTTGGCGTTGGGCTTCACTGAGTTCATCGCCAAGTCAAGAAAAAACCGAGATCGCCGAGGCAAAGAATCAAAGCACACGATGGCGCCGATGGACATATGCGTAAAGCTAAGCGCATGGTAAGTCCGCCGTAGCAATCTTTTGCAAAATACAAGTTACCAAGTGTATGTATGCACCTAACTTATGTCACAGGAGGCTCGGACCGGTGTTCGCCGAGTGATATTGAAGTGTACGTGGAAGGTCATAAAGGTCGAGACCGACATGACGAGCAAGTACTTGTCGGCAATGACATGTACCATCGATCGGTTGGTTAGTGGTCACAATTTTCATCCAATTCAAATTAAGTTGTTTGATTTGCGCTCCCATTTCAATTGTCTCGACGGTTATGTAGGAGAAATATGGCGAGGAAATGGTCAAGCGCCATGGTGAAGACTATGATTGGAGGAAGGAACCGCTTGACGGCGTAGCTGTGCATGCTAGTGGAGGCGGCAAGGCCCATGGACGGTGAGATGTCATACCTTCTAAAAATTCATGAAGTCATAATTTCAAGTGCTCAAGCCTTTGTGGTCACGCATTTTGAAGGTACTCCATGTTCACTGGAGTGATCGACTCGTCGGTGGTGCGAGCTGAGAGGGGATCTTCTTCGTCCCAGAGCTCGGGGGTTGGTAGCCGTCGCTCCTCAGCACAGCAGTTGGAGGTTACTAGGCTGCGTGAGGAGCTACGACAACGTGATGAGTATGCAAGGGCGCAAAGAAGAGTACTACGCTCATACCGAGCACAACAAAGAATCGGCGATTCAAGTAAGTCCGAGTCTTCAATCTATTGCATTTAGAGAATATATTAATTCAAAATACTTATACATTGTATTTGTAGGCAATGTTCCAGGCGATGGGGCAAAACATTGTCTTTCCAACGTTCCAGCCGCCGCCGCCGCCGCCACAATGGGGGATGTATCCTCCGGCACCTCCTGCAGCTCAGGTATTCTTGCTAAACTTTGTGAATCGAGTTGAACTTAGTCAATTTAGATAATATTAGTTTGTTGTACCTAATCTTGTTCAAACTAGCTACATTTAGTCAATCTAGCTAAACTTAGTCATTTCTAGCGAGACATAGCGAATCTAGCAAGACTAAGTATCTCTAGAGTTAATTGTTTGATGAATTTAACGATATTTAGTTCATTTTTGCTAAATTTGGTCCGTTCTAGTTAAACTTTGTAAATGTAATTAAATTTACTCAATATAACATTTCTAGCTTCACTTTGTCAAAACTTGTAAATCTAGTAAAATTTGATCAATCTAGCTATAATTGTTGCCTTATGTAGGGACCAACGGCACATGGGTCCTCGTCTTACAGTACTCCGCCTACAACACTTGCAGCACCTGCAGATCCGGCGGTTCGTTTCTTACTTGTCTCCTTATGGTACATTCATTCTTATATTATTGTCTAATCTTGCATTTTCTTGTGTAGGGAACCGACGGTGCAACTGACTTTGTCAACGCGCTCTTTGCTTCCGGATCAAGTGGTCAGAACTCCAATCAACCAGATGGCGGCCAGCAGTTGTAGATTGTTTCATAGTTGTCACTTTGGATGTGTATGATTCCAGCTGAACTTTTGGATGCGTTTGTAGTTGTGTCACTTTGGCCTTTTTTGTATGTTATGACAATTTGGATATTATGATGGATCGATAACTTGATTATATGCATGTTCTGTGCTGGATTGTTTATATTCGTGAATTATATGTGTTGATGTGTGAATTGCTGTCAATGTTGATTATATTATGTATTGAATTGTGTGGCGAAACATGAAAATAGGGGTAAAAGTTGCCCCTGGAATTACTAATTAACGTCGGCCAGGGGTCAGCCGACATTAATTAGCCCCTAATTAACGTCGGCCAGGGGTCGGCCGACGTTAATTAGTAACCCTGGCACCCTGTTTTCGTCCGACAAATCTCCGACAAAACACCGCTAATTAACGTCGGCCAGGTCTAAGCCGACGATAATTGGCGCGGTCACGGATTAATTAACGCGTCGGTATGCCGACGGTAATTAGTAATTAATGCCGCCGACGCTAATTGCTTAATTAACGCCGATTAACTATCGTGGGCCAAATGCCGTTAATTAGTTTTGCCGACGTTAATTAGTATTAACGTCGGCAAATTGCTAATTAACGTCGGCATTTGGCCGATGTTAATTTGCGGGATTACTGTAGTGGCGACTGAGGCGGCGGCTGGCTCCATGTTGGGCGGGTCGTGCAGATCGGATAGTTTCTTCCAATTGGGGGGAAGAGGGGAAGGATCTGGATGAGGCGACGCCATGGCGGTCGTGCTCGTTCTGGAGATTTTCGGCCCCTATTGCCGGAGGTAAATTCCAGT
Source organism: Guadua angustifolia (assembly GCA_036346375.1). Taxonomy (NCBI): domain Eukaryota; kingdom Viridiplantae; phylum Streptophyta; class Magnoliopsida; order Poales; family Poaceae; genus Guadua; species Guadua angustifolia. The sequence goes on along the minus strand of CM070511.1, from coordinate 7,594,481 downwards.
CCTCTTGCAGCAATGCTGCCTTTGTTCCTGAGTCCAATCTCGGCGAAGTGCAACCGGATATGTTGCATATTGGGCAACGATGCTTTAAGAATCTATTCAAAGTTTGATGGATGGATCAAATCAGCGTGTTCTTCGCTTTGCCTCGTTGTTTCGTCGGTCCGGAATGTTCTTTGTCATTCATTGAATTTGATTGGTCTTTGGGCGGTTGAAATTTGGTGGGCTTATGTATAGCCGGTGGCGATCGATTTCATGGTCGCAGACTATGGTGGTCAACTTTATCCCGCTTCAGGAGGTCTTCGTTCCCCAAGATTTCAAGGGTGTGGTCGTGGACGGTATGGAGTTCGTGCTCGCGCTCAAGATTTTGGGGCCGCTACGATTCAAATAGTCGCGGTGTTCTTGTTGGTGGCGCCCAGAGTGTTGGAAACCCTCGGGGCTTCCGGACCGCTTCTACGGATAAGGTTTCGATGATGTTATCGCTAAGCAATCCAATGAAAAGGGGAGTGCTGCGATCCAGTCGGTAGTAATAAAGGCTACGTTCAGGGGAACATGCTAGATGCAGTTTTGGGCTCTATTGTAGTCTGAGAACAACAGGGAGACCATTCGACTGGTTTGCAATGCATTGGAGGTTGTGGCGTTGAACATTTTTTCCAAGAATAGATGGAGAAGCAATTATAGAATTTGCTTTTAATTTTACACTCTCTTTGTCTCTATTATTCAATAATGCTATGCGGATGTGATATTTGTAAGAACTCGGATGTGTGCAATTGCAGAGGCCGGATTTTAATCCTTTATCTAAAAAAATGATGCATTGTAGAGGAATGTACTAGATGACACGTCTACTTCTAAAATTTATATGCTCTTTCGTATGAAGAACCGGCAGTTTATGGCTTAGTGTCAGAAACGTGGTTGTCCGTGTCATGGTACAAGATTCGGGATCGCGGTTCGTCAATTTTCTTTAATTTTTATTGTAAACACGAATTTCATACTTTAAACCGGTTCAACATCGATGAATCCGATTTGCAATTTGTAGAGGTTTATAACGAATCTGGTAACTATGGTTTATGGGTTCCAGTGGGTTTGTGGTCGACCGGAATTAATGTGTCAATTGATATTGTGCGATAAGAAGCGTGTGCATGGTTTCTTTCTATAAGTTCAGTCATTTTATGATTCTGTGGATCGCAAAAAAAGAAAGATCACATCGTTGATGGTTCTTGTCAATATGTTACCGATCTTGTCAAATTCATCCAGATGAGAATGACCTGATGCAACATGCTTAGTTAGGAGCATTATTTCTGGAAATGATTTTTTCTCTCAACGGTTCAACAAGTGATTGAATGCGTAAGTGAATGGAAATGCATGGTGTACTTATAAGTCACTAGCCATTGGCTGCTGCTGTAACGCTGAATGCTACAGTATCGGCAGTTCATTGCTGCAATGTTGTTCTTAGGAATGCCCAGATACGGATTTGGATGAGAGACATTTCTGAACACCTTAAGGTAATTAGAAGGACTTGAAATGTACTTTATTTATGAAATATGGACTTGCAGATTCGGATGGATTCAATTTAACTATCAACACATGGCAGTGCTATTTTTTGGTGTCACTCTCTCCCTCTTTTTTGAGGTATCTTGTTGCTATTGAAGGCTGATTTGCCTTCCCCTGTTTGGAAATGTGTATTGTTTGGGCAGTCAATTTTCCAAGAAAAGAGGTAAGTCCAGCTGAGAACTGAAATTGTACATTTGGTAGCTGATGGATCATGGACAACTCAATTTAAGAACATGAACAGACCTGCGCTAGCATTCATTTCTCAAGAACAATCAACTACAGGCACGCATACGTTCAGTTTACTATGACAGCATACATTACAGCTCAAATGACTGATATGTTTCATTCATGCATCTTGAAATGAAAATATCGCAAGTTATTAGCTTCTTGCGAATGCTGTTACACGAGCATCAAGTACTGCCCACATTAACCAATTACAGATGTTCAAGGACACACAAGGAAGCAACAGCTAGCAGGTGCTAGCAGCAGCCATAACATTCAGATTTTTGGGAGCTAATTCATTTGAACAAGAAACCGTTGCATCCGTTCACAAGAAATTCCTTACATCCTGTAACCGATCAAGACGCGACGGCTCACACATGCACCCCTACCACCGGAACAAAGAAAACATAATCTTCAGTTTACAGGACACACATTTGCCTATTCCCAGGTTTATTATGCAGCACGGACTCCTCGCTGTTTCGTCCCTTTCAGTTCTTGGGTAAGCACGGCTGAGCAACAGAAATGCTGCAGAGTTTGCCAAGGCCTCCTCTAAACTGCATTTTTTCAAGTCAATGAATCTGATCTCCGTTAAATAGTATGCATTGGATTACATCTGCATGAAACGATCGAGAGAAAACGATCAAATGTAAGTAAGATTCTCAAAGATGCTGGCCCAATTTTTTACTGTACATTTTTTGCGATGTGTGACTAAACTTGGGCAATGAAAAGAATGAGATTACTTGGCAAAACTTGGGCATGTTTGTTTGTGGGCGGCAGACTGTGCCGCGTGGAAAGAGAAGGGTCGGAGGCATGGGAACGGTGGCAGGCTCGACGGCGTTCCACTTGGGAGCGAGCGGGACTTGCCTGGAGTTTCTAGAAACAGTTAGCCTCCTCGAACAAGCTAAGCTAGCTTCGCTGGCGCCTCGTGAGCTCTCTTCGGCTTCCCGCGTCCACATCAAGCATTACAGGTCTATCGTACCTTATCTCTGGATGAGACTATCAATTTTTTTTAGTTCTATGAATATTTTTTTTAAACTCTAATCCCCATCCTTATTGTAAAAATAGTATCTTCATGACTACAAAAACAACAGCAAATGACACATGTTATCTACCGTATTTCTGTACCATGAGAGGAGTTGCCACACAACTGGATCTCGGTAGCAGAGGTACCACACAGTGTTGCCTCGATAGCATTTAACTAAGCCATTTCAGTAAGTAAGGTCATTAATTAAGGGATTAATCAAGTGATTAATTACTTAAAGGATCATTTAATTAAAGTGAATATTTATTGGATTGACCGACCCATTTCTTGCCGCACCCCTCAAGCATGGCAGGTGACTTGCCACATTTTTCACGGTCAGAGGAGAGGGTTGTTTTTGCAATTGTATTTGGAATGAAGCTAAATTTATAAAAAAATAATAATTATCAGGAGGTTAGAAAAGTGATGGTTTCTCTCGCTCGCTCCCTTCAGTCATCCAACAACTACGTCGATTTAGAGTACCGGTAGCTATCACTATCTTTTCTAATATTTAGATTGAATACATAAAAATTATATGCATAAATTTGTTTAAAAATTTTAAACAAATATAATTTTGTTTTATTTTTGAGCTCCTGGTCTAACTGGGCTCTTGTAACTACTGACTTTGTCTTGTTTTTTGTCTCAATATAATGGCTCGTAAGTATTTTGTGTGTTCCCTGTAACATCCCAAAATTTGAGTTTTGAAATGTTTAAGTTGGAAAATGAACCATTTGCATTTTCTTGGATTAATTAACACTTAATCTGAATTTTCTAAAAAATGAGAAGATTTAATTTGATTAATCCATGCATCAAATCAAGTTTTTGTTGGGTTCCTTGTGCTTCAAGGAATTTTCTGTATTTTTGGAGATTTTTCTGATTTTATTTGATATTTATTTGAATTTATTCGGATTTAATTGAATTTTTGAAAATTTCTTAAATGGGAAAATCGTTTTTATTTCTCAAAATTTTCTCGGGCAGAATCTGCCTTGGCCCAACCCTATTCCCCCCTTCGGCCCGATCCAACCGCGTCGTCCCGGCCCGCCTCCATCTCGCTTGGCCTCTGCTTGGCACTGTTCAACCTAGCCACCAAGAAACCCTGTACCGTCCGATCGCCACCACATGTTCGGCTCGGATGAAGCCACACCGTCTCACACTGCACCGCCGCAATCCGAACCCTAACCCTAGCCGTTTTCGGCGTTCGCGCCCGACACGCCTCCCGAGGGCTATAAATGTGCCGCCACCCCCCCCCCGTGCTGCATTCCCGGCTCCACGCCGCACCGGTCGCCTCCTTCCTCGTCGCCTGAGACGCTGCCACCACCGAGATCGAGCTCGCTGAAGTTTCTCACCACCCGAGCACCTTCCGCCGCCTTGTTCGCCGTCTTCGGTGGGTTTCCGCTGCTACTATGGGTACTCCTGGACTCCTCGCATCGTGCTCTTCCCGATCCTCACCGAAGCTAGCCCGATCCGGTACCAAATTGTCAAAACCGCCTCATCTTCTATAGTAGGTTAGGTATGCTTAGAGGAACCTTCTAAAAAAAAGTTTCAAAAATTTATAGCATGGTTTAATTGTTCAATCAAATTAGTGAAGTCTTTTATATTTTCTATAAAAAAATGACAAGCCGACGCTTTAAGCTTCAAGCTTCAGCTAAATTAGCTACAATTCTTGCGCTAGCCGGGATTCGAACCATGGAGAGGCGGCTGGGAAGGCAACGCGCTAACCAAATGAACAAAGGAGCGGTTTGAACACAAGGGATATTAAAGTCCTGTTTGGGAGAGCTCTAGATCTTAGCTCCAGCTCAGATCTGAAGCTTATAGGCTAAAACAAAGTGAATTAAGTTTATATTTTTAGTCTAAAATATAAACAAGATGATTTACCTAAACACTCTTAATGTACCCACAGCTCCAGATTCATAAATTTTTGGAGCTAGAAATACCCTACTCCACCAACTCCACAGATTTTGGTGGAGCTGGAGCTGTCCCAAACACCCCCTAAATATATGAGGCCATGTAGAGTTCGCGGTAGAAGACACCACACTGGTGGGCTCGCGCGAAGCCGGTCGTACTTCCCAGTAATATTAGGTTTTATATGATATGATTTCCATGGTAAAAAATTTACACAGATAGACCCTTGAGAGCCATTTTGCATGTTCATGCCCGTGCGGTTAGCAGACGTAAGAAGAAAGTACGAAGGAGCTAGACCACCAGCTCGACCCTCATGTCTCAGGTATTTTTACGATGGTTTTCAAAGCATCGCACTAGCCATTCCTATGTCTGAAAGAAGCCAGTCTACACTCTACACTTGTACGTTCGTTCGTGAGCCCATGCCATAAGCTCGCACATGTACTAAGGCGATCACTTGTAACGCCGAAAGGCCTATTTGCAATAAAAGAAATATAATAACAGAATAGTTCAATTAATTCTCGCAGAGAATACCGGAAAATTCTCGATGTCCAATTGGTGCCTGGATGTGCATGGAACCTATACTTGGGCTTCTGTTTCAGAAAATATAATTTCTTTTTTAGCACAAATACAACCTTGCGACCGAACGAATATTAGGGTTGGGCCTATACTGTAACATAATGGTCTGTTTTTGTTTTTTCTACGTCCAGTGTCTGCAGTAGCGCAGGCTCACGAGTCGCACGCACGGTTTCCTCCTTTCCTTTGCGATTTTACATGATACCCCTCTGCACACTAAAATTGTACAAAACAATTTCCTACTCTACAATGGAAGGCTTTGGTCTTTTTGTCCTTGGGCCTTTTTTTTAAAAAAAAGTCTTTATCGGAACAGAATTATAAATTTGGTGTCTTTTCGACTACTCAGGTATTTACCATGCTCCAATATCATCGTAGATCTCTATCGTGCTTCTATACTATGGCAGGTGAACCTGCTATAGTCCCATATCACGACATGCAACACGTGTCATCTCTTGGTCTTTCCATGATCGAGTAGTGGCAAGGTTTGCAATTTCGTTCGGATAAAGGCCAAACTTGTAAAAAAAATTTGAGCCAAAGTAAAAATAAGCCAAAAACTAGTTCAACTCCTATGCCTTGTTTTTTGAATTTTTTTTCAACTTAGATGCTAAAAAGGCAGAGCCTAAACAAATAGATGTCTTTTAATTAGCCTTTTTCAAAAGCTATAAACCTTTGTATAACTAAAAATCAAAAGACATCAGACATACTATTTCTAGCATATTGATGTTGATTTTATACCAATTCTTTCTATCATGTTTGGGTAAAATTACCCACGTTTAAAATATATAAAAGCAGATTACTTTTAAGCAGTTTAAGTGAAAAAATTGACTTTAAGCTATAGATCAAATAGGCTTAGGCCATGTTTATTTAGACTTAGGCTTTATGGCTTAAGTTTAAAGGCAACATTTTGGATTAAGCAACCTGTTTGGTATTACGGCTTTTTCTTGTATTGAATGTCTGAAACACCTTTTTACTAAGGGAGATTTGGATATTTGTCACTTTTCAATTTCAAACTTTGACGCTATGTACAAATCATGCCACTGGAGTGGTATTTTTTGTACATAGCGTTGAATTTTCACGTTGAAGGGTGGCAAATATCCAATTAATTCTTTTACTAATGAGGCAAGAAGAGATCAATTTCACGCATTAATTTGAACATGTAACAAATCACGCACGAACACGTAAAGGAGATACATGAACACAACTGTTTCAAGCCCACCAAATTTTCAATCCTTGAACCATGGATCTGCACAGGAGTAGTTGTTATATAATATGGAAATCTAATCTAGACATCATTATGTCGGGACCGGATTTCCAAATCCGAACCCTCTGTGTATATCCGTGCTAGTCTAGGAACAGCTAGCACACACAGTGAAAACAGTAATGATAACACGATCATATCACGAATCAAATAACATCTATTAAGCAGAAAGAATTAGTCTTATGGCCACATTATTACAAATAAACCAGTCTCATGGCTTGAGATCAATAAGAAGCAGCGGAAATAAAGTAGTAACAGTAGAATGAGCCAATTCATATGCCCAACAGGCAATCGACTGGGGTACACGTCCTAGTAGTCCGGATCGCCTTCATCATAACCACAAGCATAAAACTCGTAGTCACCTTCAGCTTCAGCACACTCCTCTGTGGAAAGTTGGGAAGTTGCAAGGGTGAGTACAAAATGTACTCCGCAAGTCTTGGAAACATAATGCATGGCTAAACAATTGAAGGCATAATATGGTTCATTTGGCGTAAAGCAGAATTTAACTTTAAATACCAATAGTAATTTCGTAAAGCAACATTTAACAAAATGTAATAGAATAGTAATTGAATTTTGATATAACAATAATACAGGTTCCAACCACACCTGACTGGCTCTAACCGCCAAACCATAATCCGAGAGTTCCATCCACTCACGGATTCCCAAACCACCATTTTCATTTAAAACAAAACCATAAGATCTACAATGTGCTAGCGCACCTTGCCCGCCCTTGACCTGTGGGCACGACTACTTAAGTAGTTTTAACTCTGCAGAGTGTGTACAACTTCACCCACAAGATATAATTGACTCTTATCGCCATGCAATTAACACACTTCCTTTGGTGTGCCGGCAGAGAGATCATGACAAGGTCTTTACAATGCACGACCCCGCTACTAACTTCGCCCGCTAAGGTTTCACCGCTGTTAGGGTTCTAGCCACCCAGTACAGAAGCCCCCTCTTGCGCCTTGCGAGTGTTTACATCCGGCACCTACATTCAACCAAATGGTGAAGCCAATAACGAGTCGTATGAATTAATTAGCCAGGTCGTACCCATATAGACTTGTGGTTGTATGGTAGTGCTCGGTCCATGGTAACACTTGCTTCGTGTCCTTAATTGACTAGGGCGGAACATTCACTTAACAATATCTCGTGCATACAACACCCACCAAACATCCATCCGTCCTGGTCTAAGCCATTTCCACTTCAATTCAATTAAATAACAGCAGCAACACCAATTGCCACAATCTCACAATTAAGTTTAAACAATGCTTGAAAAGGTTTTCCATAATGGCATAATATCGAAACGTTTAAGCAGGACTAAGCAATTCTACCGTCCCATGCTACACTAATAGTTATCATCAAATACAGTAGCTAGTATCACCTAGGGTATCAAAGGTTGTCATGATTAAAGTCAATGAGGGTATAACAAATCAGGAATTTAACTAAACCCTAAAACCACATTTAAAGTACATTACGCAAAATAATAAGCATGCATAATTTAAAATAACATAATGTTTTCATAAAATTTGGGATTAACATGATCAAGGAAGACTTGCCTTCGATGCCTCTTGCTGGTTCTACCTCTGCTAGATGATTCGTCTGCGTTTCGACTGCGTCGTCTACACGTGAAACGTGAACAAATAAATAAAATAAATTCAAATAAAATTCAAAAATTGAAAATACTGGTACTGGAAGATAGATCATGAATTTAGATAAATTTAGAAATTTGAATCACTGGAATCGGAGCTCGGACGAAGGAGAACGGGCCTCTGAAAGTCTCTCGGGAGATAAAATTAGAAAAATGCAAAGGGGTGACACGTGGCAGGATTTGATTGGCTGAGATTTTGGAATTTGGGGAAAATCAGAAAAAGAAATCGGAATTTCACCGACACGTGGGGCCCACATGTCGATAACATGGCTCATGGTGAACCGAGACCACCGAGGGGACAATTTGGGTGACACAGCCAGATCGGTGAGGTGGCGGCGGTAGCGGCGGTTAAGTGGCGTGGTAATGGCGTGGCGATGGCCAGCCGCCACGCGGTGTCGATGCAAAGACCTGGTCTTGGAGTAGCCACGGCGCGCATCCATCGGCGGGCACTGAATCGGACGGCGAAGGGGTGGCTGCGGGCTGCGGCGACGCGGCAAGATCCGAGACGTCGACGGGTGATCGAACGGTCACGGCTTGCGACGAGAAACGACGGCGAGGTGGCGGCGCTATCCTGCCAGAGGTGAGGAAGATGACGCGGCGAGCGACGGAAGACGGCCGGATCGGATGCAAGACCTGGTGGATCCGAAGAAGGGCGACGCAAGGAACTCGGTGGCACCAACGGATGCGGCAGGGGCTCACCCACGGCGGAGATCGGCGGCAAGGAATTGCTCGGGATGGCGGAGGAACTCCGGCGAGGGCGTGGGAGCAAACGGCGGCGGCTCGGACGGCCAAAGATAGGGTAGAATGAGCGACGCGGAGAGGCGAACCTCGAGAGGCGGTCCTCGGTGCCTTAAATAGCCTCGAGAGGCGGGCCCGACGCGAGATACGTGGCGGCAGGTGCGGTGGCAGGCTGAGTTCGGCTGGGATCCGGCGGAGCGATGTGGCGCAATCGGGACCGCACACGTAGCGACAATCCGACGGCTCAGAGCGGCTCGAGCTAGGGTTTCGACGGTGCGGCTAAGGTGGAAGCTGAGGCGGGCGGAAAGAGTGGGCCTCTAGGAAATAGGAATGGGCCGGGGAAAAGCGAATAGGAATGGGCCGAAGAACAGGATTCGGCCCGAAAGGGATTAAATGATTTTTAAAACCTTTCTGAATTTAAGAAATTCCAGAAATTCGAATAAAGGCAAATAAATTCAAATAAATAGCAAATAAATTCAGAAAAATCTTCAAAAATACAGAAAAATTTCTTGAATCACAAGGAACCCAGCAAAAACTAGAAATTTTTAGTTTGATGGATAGATTAGTCAAATTAAATCCTTTTATTCTTGGAAAATTCAAATTAAGCTTTATTTAATTCAAGAAAAATGCAACTGGTTTATTTTGAAATTCAAACACTCGGAAACTCAAATTTTGGAATGTTACACATTACAAGTCCAAATCTAACATCATGAATGGTACCAATGAATTAACAAAATTCAAAACAGAGCAAACCCACTATAAATCAGAAAATGGAGAAAAATAGGACTAAATCAGCATCTACGCCTAGCCATTCGTCACTCTCACCAGCGGGTTGTCTCTGCCACTGAGTCATCGTTACCCTCACTGACAGGCTACACCTGTCGTCGTCACTGGAGGGGGAACAGAACGATGATGGAGGTCGTGGCAGCTGGTATTGTGCGTGAGGAGGATGAGGTCGCCGTATTGTCCATCGGGAGGATGGGGCAGAGCAAATGCCGTCACCGGCGAAGGAGCGAGGAGGGTGAGCAGATCCATTGCCACATCTAAAAGGAAAGTGAGCAAATCCAACACCTGTGGATGTCATCGCTGGAAGAGGAGGAAGGGGTGGAGAAGAGAGGGGTGGCGGATGGAGAAAGGGAGAAGGGGAGAAGGGAAGGGGCAGTCGGATACCATCGCCGGTGGAGGAGGGAGGGTGGGGTGTATGTCAGCTTACTGGAGAGGGAGAGAGGTAGCAGGAGGAGAAATGAGGAGAGAAGAGGAATTTTGGAGCTTATATACGATAACATTTGGTGAGTAATTTTAGTGACTTTTACTTGCAAAGAGTTATTTTCATCTCTAAAAGCACACAAAAACACCTCTAGACTGGCTTTTGGCTTGTAGTTATGAGAGATTTTATAATTTTACAAAAGGTAGGCTAAAAAGTCACCTCTTTGTTTTAACTTTCATCTTTTTATCAATTAAGCCTAAGGAAAAACCAAAACAAACCACTCACAAGAGCACACGAGGGGCAAGGCTAAACAAAGGGCACCACAATTGAATTCTTTCCTTTTTCTAACCCTCTCCGTTTTTTTTATAAATTTAGTCTCCTCCCAAAAGCATTTGTAGAATTGACTCTATTCTTGACCGTGAAAGTGGTGGAAGGGGTGACACATGTCACCTTCTGCCCTCTCCGGTCGCGGCACCAACACTCTTGCTTGTTGCCTTGACGCCCAAGCTACTGGTCCCATGCTAGCTCGCTCGCTGCTGCGAATTGCTAGCTTCTACACTCTCCAGGCATGATAACATTAGTTTCCATCCTCTTCGAGCACGAAAGCATCTTTCGCATTGGGAAGGGAGTCATATCAGCTGATGATTCCAGGATACGCTAGATTTGAAAAAAAAAAACAAAAAGCGAGACGATAAGGCTAGAAAAAGAAAAGCTACGATTCCGCCGTAGTTGTCATGCTCACAGAATAAGCACAAAGTCACCCCGAAACCCATCGAATTTGCACGCCGTGATCACTTCCTCTTCAGACTTCATCCCCAATCTAACCAAGTCAAGAAACCAGTCAACCACCACCCCCGGCCATGGCCACCACCGACGTCCGCCTCTCCATCGCCCAGCAGACCGGCTTCGCCCTCCGCCTCGCTGCCGCCCTATCCTCCCCTTCGTCCTCCGCCCCCGGCGCCGGTGCAGGCAACGCCGCGTTTTCCCCGCTCTCCCTCCACGTCGCGCTCAGCCTCGTCGCTGCCGGCGCAGGCGGCGCCACCCGCGACCAGCTCGTCTCCGCTCTCGGAGGCGCGGGTCCAGGCGCGGCCGAGGGCCTTCACGCGCTCGCCGAACAGGTGGTGCAGCTCGTGCTTGCCGACGCGTCCTGCGCCGGCGGCCCGCGCGTCGCCTTCGCCAACGGCGTCTTCGTGGACGCGTCGCTATCGCTCAAGCCGTCCTTCAAGGAGGTCGCCGTAGGCAAGTACAAGGCCGACACCCACTCCGTCGACTTCCAAACTAAGGTGGTCCCCCTTCCTGCCAAGCTAGTCGTTAAATCGACGGTATGATTTACTAGTATCTTTGTCTGAAAAAGTAAGTGAAATTCCTACTTTTCTGCAGACATAACGAGCTAGTAGTTTATTTTCTAGGTGCTTTAATGTCCGTCATGCCATTTTGTTCTCTAGAAAGTGGTTGTTTTCTGCTTAAGTGATAGATGAATAACCTTTTCCTAGCATTGGGATCACTATTTACAATTCTCTTTGTTGAAGACTCAGAGAAGTGCAAATGCGCGAAAGATTGCTGATGATCAGATTCTTTTTGTAGAACCTAACGTCTGTAGCTATCTAACAGTGTAAATCTTCTTTTCTGTTGATTTTGTAATATTATACTGAAGTTTCGATCTAAGCATATAAACTATAAATGTGCAACTTTTAAAGCATTCTAGCCTGTGCAATCTTCTTTCATGGTGTAGCTTAAGCTTATGGTAAAAGTGTAAAACTTATTACTTAAATTGCCAATTTTGTCCAAGTGAGTTATTTAAGTGTAGGTGTTCACTGTTCAATAATAAGACCATTATGAATAAATGGAACTTTATAGTAATTACTACTTTCGGGTGCTATTGCTGCTGCTTCTTTTTTGAGCATACAGCTTCTCTAGGGGCTGCAGTTCTGCTCTGGTCAAAGTATGGTATAAGTTGTTCTTTAGTGTTTAGTTTAGTGGGAATGATTTACGGTTTGGATCTTGCATTGTTATGTGGTATTGTGAATTGCAAATGTCGTGTGCTGAGCTGTTTATCAGCATGATTTTAGATATCTAACCTGTTATTTCTGTAAGAAAAGGCAGCACCTTTTAGGAAGTGTAGTTCTCCCTGTGTGCTATCTAGGGATTTTTGAAGGATGGGGAATTTGGTGATGTTTATAGAGGCTCTAGAGCCTAGTATGTATATTAGATCATTAGGAACATATAACGCCTGCCCAACTTGTTTGGGACAAAAGGCTTGGTTGTTGGTTGTTGCTGTATGTAATGTGTCTCTTTTTTTTCCAGTATGGTTCTGACGTTCTCTCATGGTGAGAAGTGGCCGAGTTCCTTATGTGGTTTTCATTTATTGCCGTTGTCAAAATTCTGTGTCTAAGAAGATTTACAAAAGAACCCACTAATTGTTAGAATTGCGGAAAGGTCAGTATTGCTTTTGCACAATGATGCTTCTGGATTGTGTATGATCATTTAGATAAGCATAGTCATGTGAACTGTTAGTCTGTCACAAGTTGCATGTAAATTATTTCCCACAGAAATGCTTTATGAAAATTTTAGTACTCTATCTCGGATGCTCAGTACCGTTCTCACCATTACAACCTGTTCAGAAGAAACAGTTTCTGGTTTGTCTTAATTTGGTGGAACACCAATATCTATTGTTGAACACATTTTCATTACATAATCTTATCCTTACACTGTTTTGGTCATTTTGGAAATTGCAGCTATACTCTGTGTATGCTTTTGACATTGGTAGTAAGTACTGATGTATTCTCTTAGTCCAGGCTGCTGAAGTTGCTGGCCAAGTGAACTCTTGGGTTGAGAAAGTCACATCAGGTCTCATCAAAGAGCTCCTCCCTCTGGGGTCTGTTGACCATACCACCAAGCTGGTTCTTGGTAATGCACTTTATTTCAAAGGAGCTTGGACTGAGAAGTTTGATGCATCTAAGACCAAAGACAGCGAGTTCCACCTTCTTGATGGGAGCTCTGTTCAAGCACCATTCATGTCTAGTACAAAGAAGCAATATCTTTCATCGTACAACAACTTGAAGGTACTCAGGCTTCCTTACCAGCAAGGTGGGGACAAAAGGCAGTTCTCCATGTACATACTTCTTCCAGAAGCACAAGATGGTCTCTGGAGCTTGGCTGAAAAGTTGAGTTCTGAACCAGAGTTCCTGGAGAGGCATATCCCAATGCAGAAGGTTGCAGTAGGGCAATTCAAGCTCCCCAAGTTCAAGATATCTTTTGGATTTGAAGCATCCAATTTGCTCAAAGGTTTGGGGCTCCAGCTGCCATTCAGTGCACAAGCAGATCTTTCAGAGATGGTCGACTCATCTGTGGGACAGAGGCTGTACGTTTCATCCATATTCCACAAGTCAGTTGTCGAAGTCAATGAGGAAGGAACCGAGGCTGCTGCGGCATCTGCTGTAGTGATCGCACTTAGGTCAGCGCCAATAGGGCCCATGAATTTCGTCGCAGATCACCCTTTCCTTTTCCTTATCCGAGAAGACATGACCGGTGTGGTGCTATTCATTGGTCATGTACTCAATCCCCTACATGCTCCATAGTGTGTTTGTTCTGAATCACCATGTTGGTGCGACTGCATCTGTCGCATGCAACTGCCAGGGTTTCAACATTTGATCATGCTGCCCGTGCAATAAATCTGAAATGGTTAAGACTTTCGAATTGTGGCTTGCTTGATGTATGTAAACTTTTGGAGTCCAGGGTTGCTATGGAGTAGTCTGCTTACAGACTGCTTGATACATCCGGTGAAACATGCTCGTCAAGGGTGACTAATCTGTTTTTTTTTTAATCCTGATTGTATTGTTCCGATTGGGTTAGACAAGGTGCTGATAGGAAACACGGCTTCTTTGAGAGTATTGACACCATCACATAGCATATACTATCTCCCCACTGCTTTCCACGTCAAGACCGTCATTCAAGAACTGGTTGATTCCACGGGAGCCAGCTGCTGGTATGGTCGCCTCTGCCAGGATCTGCATGATCTCATCCATGCGCTGCATTGGCTGTTCAGGCTCCTCATACTGGTTGCTCATTGTGCTATCATCCATTAATTAGGTCAGCTGGGAGATCCTTCATGAGCCATGGATGATTCCTTATCTCGGGGATTGATATTCTCTGTATGTACAGACGATAGTCATTATCTCGGAGGAAATAATATGCAAAATCTAATGACTCAAAACACTACACAGGCACAGCCAAAGAAGCACTCACAGTAGCTGGGTTGGCAACAAAAATCCTAGAAATAAGATCTTGGCACTCTGGAGATATGTGGACATAATCTGCAATTGAGTACTGCACACCCAATATTCTCTGC